>JBCEWC010008942.1:0-19316 GCA_038996855.1 Solanum aculeatissimum | reverse complement strand
GTTTCCAAAATCATTCAAGATCAATGCAATAGGATGTAGCTCATTCTACAAAATCACAAACCAAAACAAATGGTGCAAGCACCCAAACGACTCATAGAGTCAATCGAAGAGACATTGTGATCACAAACCTAGGCATATCCAAACTTATATCAAGAATTTCCCAAAACAAGAGTTTCATCAAAGTATTATCCAATGCAATGCATGAATAAATGCATCAAAGCAAGGGTGGCGGAATTCAAAATTTTAAATTTACAATTCAAACCTTCCTTCTTCAAATTCATATGAAAATTTCAAAGTTAAGTTTGACAAGACTCACCCATGCATCAAAATTCAAGACAAACACATGTAATACTAATTATTCATACTTTAATGGAGTAAATCATAAATTCCAATAGTAAATTCACAAGAAAGCGTTTTAATGAAGATGTAAGGTTTAATGAGCAGTTTTAGGGACTTAGGGAACATTAGGGAACTTAAAATAGGCTTAGGGATTAGTTAAATCATGAAAATACCCTTAATGAATCGGAATTTTTACTTCCACACAGGGTCACACGGTAGCTACAATGCCCATCAAAATGCACACTAGCCGTGTAACCCTCCATCAAAACTGCCTTAGCCAAATTTTCAACTCGAACTCTCGGAGGACTTTCTGGAACACTTTATGAAAGGGGTTCACGGGCCGTGTGGCTTCACACTGACTGTGTACTGGTCCGTGGAGCCACACTTGGACCAAAAACTAACCCCAAACCAAGGCAAGCTCACTGCTTCCCCAAACGGACCCCTAAACGGACCGTTTTGAGGCTTACGGACCGTGGGGTAGTCCGTGGGCCATGACTTGTGTTTTGTGGTGGTTCCTGGCCATCCTCAACTCACAGGAACATGGAACGGACCCCCATACAGACCGTTCCAAGTTTCATGGTCCGTGGTCTTTGCCTTGGGTCATTTTCAGGGCCTATCACCAATGTTTTCTGAATTTCAGGCAGTCCAACTATTTTGGCCATAACTTCCTCATCCGAACTCCTAATCAAGTGAAACCAGTTGAGTTATGAAGCTAACGCAATGATCTTAAATTTTATATACAGCATCCCACACAATTCAACCCACACAAAAATTTATGCTACTTCAAATTCCACTGTCCAAACGGCCTCTCTAGGCCACCAAATGATCCGTTTTGCGTTCGGCCACTTACACTCAACCCGTGGCTACCAAAAATCAACCATGACATGTATACCATCATACAACACCAACCATAAAGAGTTTTTGAAAATTTTCGGGTCGTTACATTTATCTTGGAATTCAAGAAAGGTCCTCTTCTTCAAATCATTTTCTTCCTAAAGCTTCTAATTACTTGAGGTATGTGTGAATGTATTCAATGAATCATTTCAAACATGAAGCCCTAAATGTTTTCTTCACTTAATTTTATGAAATTGAGCTTACTTTAAATATGAGTTTTTCAAAATATTGTTGATTTGATTAAATTGAGTTATGGGTTGTATTTAATTGATGATTCTAACATGATTTAAGTCCTATTATATTGAATTTCATGTAATTTATGAAGGTTTATACGTGCATGTCCCTTTAAACTTTGAACCTATGCATGGGTAGATTAAATTATATTTTAATTGTGGATCTCCTTATGATTTAAGAATGAATTTACCTTTTTATACACTTTTAAATACGAATCTCTATTGCCCATGCTATTTCTCTTATCAATCATAGCATATGCATACATGAGCATTGGATTTCATGAAGATTATGAAGTGGGTTAAGCCCAATTATGTTTACGAATATGATTTTGATAAGGATATGGTTATGACAAGAATGTGATCACATAAATGTCTATGATTATGAATCTTTGAGCAATTGTGTGTGTTTACACCAATATGATTATGAATTTTTGAGCTACTCTTATGCATGAAAGTATGACATGAAATATGATTTGGTCTTTTGGCCTAAATGTGCATGGTTATAATTTGAAAAGACTTATGTCCCGATTTTAAACATATATATGTATATGTATTCCCGTGGGATGACAACTTAGCACCAAATGAGATTAGGAGTGGGGGCTCGACCTAAGTGGTCCTTATGTAAAGTCTCATTTCTCATAACCATGTGCCAAACATAAGTTTTATTCCCTTTTTAGGGATGGTTATTTTCCTCTTTGAGGGTTGGTTATTCTCCTTTTTAAGGATGGTTTATTCTTCTCTTTGAGGGATGGGGATCACCTTTGGCAAATGACCTACCCTTTTACTTCAGTGTAGGGTGAACACCAGAAATTCCAAGTAGTAGCTCGCTTGATCTTGTATGTCAGTTACGGTCCCATCCCTGATATGTTAAGTACTATAACATTCATGCATTATGTATTCCATGACATATTGATATCCTATTCTTCCTTATATATACTGTTTCCTATATATGTGGTTTTTCATCTAACTTTGATTTGCAGGTTAATATATTCATGTGCATTTGCATGCCAGCATACTTAGTACATTCAAACGTATTAACGCATACTCTTTTGCCTACATGATCTAACCATGTAGGGATCGAAGACTATCTCTTTCCACCTCTTGACGACTAGTTGATTGACTCAGAGTTTCTTGCAGTGAGTCCTATCATCCAAGGACAAACCGACTTCTATCTAACTATTATGATTTTGATGTCTATTTCTTTACTTTGAGGGTGAGCCTGAAATATGTCTTGGCCCTCGACCTATTCTAGACTAGAGGCATTATTGGACATCTTGTAATCTATCGTACAATTTATGCTATGTATATCTTTGAGATGTTATGCTTACATATTATGTACGAATGATATGATTATGCGATATGAAATGTTACAAAAAGTTCTAAGTCCTTTGATATCCCCATAGATTGAGTCCTCCTAATCCGCCCTTAGTTTTATGTGTTATGTGCTATGTGAATTCATGCGAATTCCAATCCCTATGGCATCCCCATAGCTTGAGTCCAAAGCCTCGCTTCCCTTAGAATTGTGTGGTTGTTATTTAATTATGTGCTTCCAAACCGATGAGGTGTATATGAATGTTATGAGGCTTGTTTGGGAACTCTCTTGGATTTTCATTCTCCGTGTCACTTCTAGGTCTTACCTCGGGTCATGATAAACATGGTATCAAAACACTAGGTTTATAAATGGTCCTCGGAGTTAACATATCGCATCGAGTAGAGTTTTATTCATAGGTGTGAAGTGCATGATTCCTATGAGTGGGAGGCTATGATGGCGTTTTAGGAATTGTCTCACTCCTTTATTTCTTATGTCATGTTATGAACCATGTCATAAGACTTTCTGATTTGATGATGTCCTTGATGCCTTTCAGAAGATACCTCCCAGAAGAGCTCTCCTACCTAGTTTTTTCTCTGTTGCTGAAGACCCAATTTCTCTAGGCCCTATGGAAGAGTTGGTCACTCCGGATGAGTTTTGCACTGCTCTTGCTATACTAGCTCGAGCTATGGCTAATCAAGTTAGGCAGGTTGATCCTCCTCCTCATGCTCTAATTCTGGCCATACTCATTCAGGACACGAATATTTCCAGGCTTATGACATATGTTTAATAGATTGAAGGAGAAAAGCTTAAGTCGTGTACTAAGGTGGCTAAGAGGGATCGAGTTGAGGATGATTTGGGTAATGTTTTGGTACCAAGTTACAAGAAGGAAAGACACATATACCCCACATGTCAGGAGTGAGGTAAGATACATATGAAAGAGTGTAAGGCTGGTAGAGTCGGTTACTTTGAGTGTGTAGAAATTGGGCATAAAAGGAGGGATTGTCCAGTGGTCGCTAGGAGAGGAAGAGAGAGAGCCCGTTATGATGGCAGGTTCTCTAACTTTAAAAGCGGTAGTGGGAGTGACTATCCTAAATAGATCCAAGATCTAAAACAAGGGAGTGCTAAGGAAATGAAGACTAACCCTAAGTGCAATAGATGTGGTACAAGTCATATGGGAAGGTGATTGATCGGAACAGGTGCGTGTTTTGGTTGTGGCAAGATGGGGCACAAACTTTCTCATTGTTCGGATGCACAAAAGAAAGGCTAAGGAGATTATCTTCAAGGTCAAATGGTTGAAGATGGGCCATTACCTCCTAAGTGTGGCAGGTGTGGGAAGAGACACTCTAGGGCATGCTTGAGGGGTCCAAATGCTTATTTTGGGTGTGACGATATGAACCACAAGATTGCTAACTATCCCAAGGCTGCTTAGAAAGTTCAGGGTGATCAGGTTCAACCAGGTGGTGCTCCTAAAAATAATAGGTTCTATGGCGTACATGCTCGACAGGAGACTCCGGATGTGGTGACCGGTATATTAAAAGTCTTTGATTTTGATGCTTATGCCTTGCTTGATCCAGGTGCATATTTATGTTTTATGATTCCACTATTTACTGTTAAGCTTGGTTTGAGTCCTGACATTTTGAGAGAGCCTTTCTCAGTTTATATTCTCGTAGGAGAGTCTACAGTTGCTCAAGAAATCTATTGGGGTGTCCTATCTCTGTCTTGCATAAAGTCCTTCTATGTGATCTTGTAAAACTTGAGATGTTTGATTTTGCTGTTATTCTTGGGATAGATTGGTTGCTAAAATGAAGGTGGAGGTTTTCTCCCAGGGGAAAGATGGTATGCTTTGGTATCAAAGCCGATTGTATGTGCCAGATATTGATGGTCTTTGAGCGGTGATCATGAGTGGACCTCACAACTCTTATTATTATACACACCCAAGATTCACCAAGATGTATCGAGATTCAAGGGAAGTAAATGGTGATTTTAGTACGATTGTGCCTTTGGAAGGTGTTGAAGTATAGGGGAACTCGACTTGTGAAGAGGTCCCGGTTGAAAATTTAGATAGACAAGTGAAATAGCTTCGTAGAAAGGATGTAGTTTCAGTTAAAGTGCTTTGAAGAAATCTTCTCATGGAGAGTGCTACTTGGGAGGCAGACTCAGGCACGATGAGGCGATACCCCTATCTCTTCTAATCTACTCAAGCCTAAGATACTAGGTTCTTTCTAATCTAAGTGGTCCTAATTCTTTAACTCTTGAGTTCATGACATGACATGCACATATGTGCATGAAAATCATTTAAAAGATGTTTTGACATGAGTTTTGATGATTTAAAAAAAATGAGTTTTTTTTAATGTGACTTCATGTTGTATGTTTCTTGATTAAGTCAAGCTTTTCAAGCATTGTTCTATTCTATTCGAGAATGAATGTTCCCAAGGGGGAGATGATGTAACAACTCAGATTTTTAAAAAATCTTATCGATGTGTAGTACACTAATTTCAAGCTTGTTTGGTGTGGTTAATGATCACCATGAGTCTCCCTTATGTAGCCATGTTCAAGAGGATTGTATTGGCTAAGCTTTACATGTGAACAATTGGAAAGGTCAATTTTAAATAGTCATATCTCTTATCACAAGAATAGCTGGGTGGTCCATGACCTATCAAATTGAAGATCTTTGAGTAGACTTTTCAAAGCATCTAGTTTCACTTAATTCGAAGTTTGTATGGAAAAGTTATGCCTATTTTTGTAAAGGCCATCTTTACAGGGATTATGTTGTATTTTTGGCTAAGGCAAGCTACCAGGGGACCCCATACAGACCGTGTGACCTCTCAAGGTTTGTGGTGATGCACCATGGTGATGATTTATTCCTAAAACTTGGTTTTAAGTGTGCAGAAGCCTTGAAATGACCCTTGGCCTTGTGTTTGTGGAGTTTTTTTCCTTAAATTATAGTTTTAGACCAAGGCGTCCATCACATGAACCCCAAACGGCTCGTGTAACACTTCATTGGTCGTGTGGTGGCTTATGAAAGGAGACTTGGCCTTGAAAACCATATTTTGGCCAAGGAACTTCACACATGGACCTCACAAGGACCGTGTGTCACTACACGAGTCGTGAAGTGGTCCGTATAGGTGTTGGAGTGAAAATTTTCTAAGTATGGAATTAGTGTCTCGAACCTTCGTCAGTGGAAATTTTTCTAAGTATGGCTACATGGAAGGCCTCACGACCCGTGGTCTCTGTCACGACCCGTGAAGCCTCCCTTGACCCCCCGATAACTTTTTTTAACACTCATTTCATTAAGGGCTTTCTTGTAATTTTAGATATTCCTAAGAGGCGGTTGTGACTTTCTAACATATCCTAAACCCCTTAAAAGACTTATACTCTTCAATTCTCATTCAAACTCAATTCATACACTTAGAATTATTCAAACTCTCATAAAAAACTCCTCTCAAGAGAGCCTTTAGAGATTTAGCTTGGAATTCAAGGAAGGTCTTCTTCTTCAAATCATTTTCTTTCTAAAGCTTCTAGTTACCTGAGGTATGTGGGAGTTTATTCATGGCTCCTTTGAACCATGAAGCCCCAAATGTTTTCTTCACTTGATTTTATGAAATTGAGCTTACTTTAAATATGGATTTTTAAAATTATTATTGATTTGATTAAGTTTAGTTATTAGTTGTATTTAATTGATGATTCTAACATGATGTAAGTCCTATTATATCAAATTGCATGGAATTTATGAAGGTTTACACGTGCATGTCCATTTAAACTTTGAACCTATGCATGAGTAGCTTACATTATGTTTTAGTTGTGGATTTTCTTATGATTTAAGAATGAATTTACCTTGTTATGCACTTTTAAATATGAATCTCTATTGTCCACGTTATTTCTCTTATCATTCATAGCATAAGCATACATGAGCATTAGATTTCATGAAGATTATGAAGTGGGTTAAGCCCAATTATGTTTACGAATATGATTTTGATAAGAATATGGTTATGACAAGAATGTGATCACATAAATATCTATGATTATGGCTCTTTGAGCAATTATGGGTGTTTACACCAATATGATTATGAATGTTTGAGCTACTCTTATGCATGAAAGTATGACATGAAGTATGATTTGGTCTTTCAGCCTAAATGTGCATGGTTATGATTTGAAAAGACTTATGTCCCGATTTCAAGCATGTATATGTATATGTATTCTCGTGGGATGACAACTTAGCACCGAATGAGATTGGGAGTGGGGGCTCGACCTAAAGGGTCCTTATATAAAGTCTCTTTTCTCATAATTATGTGTGAAACATAAGTTTTATTTCACTTTTTAGGGATGGTTATTCCTCTCTTTAAGGGATGATTATTCCTCTTTTTAGGGATGGTTTGTTCCCCTCTTTGAGGGATGGGGGTCGCCTTTGGCAAGTGACCTACCCTTTTGCTTTGATGTAGGGTGAACATCGAGAATTCTATGTAGCAGCTCGCTTGGTTTTATATGTCGGTTATGATCCCATCCCCGATATGTTAAGTACTATATCATTCATTCATCATGTATTTCATGACATATTGATATCTTATTCTTCTTTATATATACTTCTTTCTATATATGTGATTTATCATCTAACTTTGATTTGCAGGTTAATATGTTCATGTGCATTTGTATGCCCGCATATTTAGTACGTTCAAACGTACTAACACATACTCTTTTGCTTACGGGATCTAACCATGTAGGGATCAAACACTATCACCTTCACTTCTTGACGGCTAGTTGACTGACTCAGAGTTGCTTGCGGTGAGTCCTATCATCCAAGGACAAGCTGACTTATATATACCTATTATGATTATGATATCTATTTCTTTACTTTGAGGGTGAGCCCGAGATGTGTCTTGGCCCCCGACCTATTCTATACTGAAGGCATTATTGGACATCTTGTAGTCTATCGTACAGTTTATGCTATGTGTATCTTTGAGATGTTATGCTTATGTATTATGTACGAATGATATGATTATTCGATATGAGATGTTACAGAAAGTCCCAAGTCCTATGATATCCCCATAACTTGAGTCCTCCTTACCTGCCCCTTAGTTTTATATGATATGTGTTATGTGAATCCATGCAAATCTCTATGACATCTCCATAGCTTGAGTCCAAAGCCCCGCTTCCCTTAGAATTGTGTGTTTATTGTTTAATTATGCTCTTCCGAACTGATAAGGTGTATATGAATGCTATGAGGCTTATTTGGTAACTCTCTTGGATTTACATTCGCCATGTCACTTCTATGCCCTACCCCAGGTCATGACATAGTAGTAGTAATGGGACCCCCTCTCTATCAGGCTCGATTTGCTTAGTCAATTAGGTCCCCTCTGTGGTAGGAGCAACAGTGGTGGAAGAAGATGGAGGCTCAGATAGTGGAACTATGATGAACATCTCTAACATATAGATTTGAGGTTATGGTGCTCGCCTAAGTGCCACTGAATTCTCATCAACCTTTATTAGGCTGATATCTAATACCCTCTGAACCTCTATCAAAGTATCCACCTTATGAATACTACCCATCCTCGCTGCTAAGAAAAACTAGTATATCAGACAAGGGAATGAGATAGAAGTAAATCTCTTCAGAGTTGCCTCGTGTATCTGCTCTGCGATCAACCTGGCCCAATCTATGTCATTGCTAGTCAAGATTCTAGCAACCACTACTGTATGATCTAGTGTAAGTGTATTATCTACATGTGTTGGCCGGATCCATGATCTAACTATAGCCCACCAAAATTTGCCGGTGAAGCTGAGTAAAGCCTTAAATATGGGTGCCGATATAGTAGAAACCCACTCAGGGTCCTGACCCTGTGCTGTAATGCAGTTGGCAACCCATCTCATCAACAAACCCCTGCAGGCTGCATCTTTCATCAGAATACGGTCCTGAGTCTGGCTCAGCCTGTAGTCGAACTCAACTATGGAAACTAGATCCTTATACTGGGGATAAAAAAGAACACAACGGATGGTGGCCTCAAATATATTGACTGAAGTGCCTCTCACCATCATCTGAGTCAGTTTGGGTTGCATTAAGTATGCCTTCCCTTTCGGGGTCGAACGGGCAACAGTGGCAGCGTATGATGCATAGAACGCTTTGACTATCAGTCGGGAGTACTTCCTTGACGGGGCTGCCAACCACTCCAACCCATACCTTATCATAGTCTCTTTGTGCCCAGGGACGCTGTCAAGTCCGGTAGTGATAAGTTGGGGTTCTTCGAAGATAGTGCGGGCCTAGCATCCCCACTCATCATGTTGTATATCATCCTGATACACCCTCTGTATCCCAGGCACACACCACCTACTGGTCAAGGCATATGGGGACGATGGTGCTGCCTAGATGGACTCTGCAGTATTTGAATCTGACTCTTCTCCTATGCTAGATCCAGCTCTATCTCCTGCTCCTGACACTGAACTCTCTCCGGAGGAGGTCATCTGGATGGAGTTACTATGTTAGTCACCTCCCTCGTCAAACTAGGGAGGTTGTACCACTATATCCTGAGTTTGAGGCTATCATGACTGTTTGGCAGCTGCCCGTGTCTATCGTAACTCGATGTCTATATCAGGCTAGACGTCAAGCTCCTCTAACAAACCACTAGACTTAGGAGCAGCCTCGGAGTTCTTAGGCTCGTCACATAGCCGCTCTCTCATGGCTCGTATCTCATCTCGTCTGGGCTTTGGGGCTATAGTACCTGAAAAACATACATGAAACAAACTCATAAGTGAACGAATACAGGAATAAAATACAAAATAATTACAAAATTTTGATTGGCAGTGGGTTCTACAAAGGCTCGTCTACGAGCCGTAGGTAATACTAAGGGCCGTAGAAGGCCTTTATAGATGGTAGGTACAAAAATTTTAGCTACTGGAACCGTATCTATGAGGTCTGAAACGACTTGTAGAACATCCTACGAATCATAGACTGAGTCTTAGATGTGGTTCCAGTGTTTAATCTTGTACAAGCAAAACCCTACGAGACCTATCTACGAGTTATAGAGTAAACTACGACCCGTAAAAGGTTTCGTCTAATAGAATCTCAGAATTTCCAAGTTACTGGATCTTCACCCGAGGGGTAACTACGACTCGTAGACTAATCCATGGGCCATAGAAAACCCTCGTGGTGTGAAATTTCTACTCATTTGGGTTTTCAAGCCTATCAGATGGGTCCCAAATTAACATGTTTAGAATTTAAATCAACATAGACGTAAGACATACACCCACCCACACATGATTTCATCAAATACCCAACACCCCACGTGCAATACTCACATATGACCCCATCAAATCTTATTTTACATTTTTATTCAGCAATCCGACACCGTTTGAATGATTAGACACCAAAGAACACATACGTCATCATATATCAATTTTCAAACATATAGTCTATTTAATTCAAATAACATGTGACGATATGGTTTTCACATAATATCATTCAAACACACAAGTCATGGCCACTCACGCATTTTTCGGCTTTACAATATTATTCAAACATTGGCAACACATTATTCACAATATAAATCTAAGCACATACAACGACAACCATGGACTCGAGCCCATGCTAATCGAATTACAGTGCCCATCAATTAATTTCGGCCTAATCGCATTAATTTTAGTATTTTAAAAGGTTGTAGGACCAAGAGCTTATCAAATTTGAGATAAGAGACGCGAAAAATTGAAAGAAGAGTCGAGAAGGGTAAACCTTAGGCTTGCCAAAAAGTTGTCAAAAACTTGACTGAAAAATTTGGACGGTGGTCAGATGGTGATCGGATGCTTGGGGTTGAAGAAAGGGTTGGGTTATTTGGGAATGTTTTGTGAAATTTGGGGATCAGAATTATTTGACCCCCCTCTTTTTATACTTTGATCGAGTCGATTTAAATGATTGGGCCTAGTTCTTATGAAAGCCTGACTACGAGTCGTAAAGGATTCTACGGTCCGGTGGTCATGGTCTTGTAGTAAGCTAAGGACCTGATTTTGGGGATGGGTTCTATGGGCCCATTTACGAGCTGTATAGTGACATACGACTTGTAAAGTAGGTCATAGAACCCCCGACACTTAGTCAAAAGTATAAAGACTAACTTGGAGTTTATGAGCCCCATTCACGACCTGTAGTTTTGTCTACGGGCCGCAAGGTTGGCTCGTGAACTTGAGTGCATATGTTTTTGCTCATTGGAAGTGTTCTACGAGTTAGTGTATGGGTCATGGTGTGGACCACGACCCATAGAACCAGTCGTAAAAGCACTTCTTGTTGCTTCTTCAGCCCAAAACGACTAACTTGATCTTATACCTACATAATCTCTATGAGCACACTGTTACCCTATATGCCACTAGTCAAAAATCCAAAAATTACAAAAAACAATGAAGAAAATTAAACTACCTACAAGTTCAAAAAGCTAAAAACAAAAGAAAACTACCATTATTACATCAAATATCTTGGGTTGTCTCCCAAGTAACGCCTGATTTATTGTCACGGCACGACTTAGACCACTTGATTACTCATACTTCATCAATGGCCCAAACCTCCATCTTCAGTTCATCTGGCCTCTTCATCAGCTGACAGATGTAGAAGATGACTTCTTCATCATTCAATCAAAACTTGAGTTGGTCTGATTCCATGTCCATTAGAGCTCGCCCAGTGGCTAGGAAAGGCTTTCCCAAGATGATTGAGACTTCAAAGTCAACCTCACAATCAAGGATCATAAAGTTTGTGGGAAATATGAATTTTTCAACCTTGATAAGAACGTCATATAATATCGCCACAGGCTTCTTTACTGTCCTTTCAGCCATCAGCAACCACATCTTTGTAGGGGTAGGGGCTCCCAAGCCTAGCTTCTTGAATACTACAAGAGGCATAAGATTGATGCTGGCTCCTAGATCACATAGTGCCCTTGCAAACTCAACGTCTTCGATGGTTCAGGGAATGGTGAATGCTCTGGGATCCTCTCGCTTCTGCACTAAGAACCTTACAGATATCATACTACAATGTTGAAACTCTTGGGAGAGCTTCTGGCTCATAGTCCTCTTCTTTGTGACCAAGTCCTTCATGAACTTTGCATACCCGAACATCTTCTCCAATGCTTCAATGAGAGGAATGTTGATGGAGAGTTACTTCAGTATGGAGATAAAGTGCTGGAATTTTCCTTCCTCCTCTTTCTTTTTGAGTCTCTAGGGGAAACGACGAGGAGGTCTAGGAATGAGTTTCAACTTCTATGGTGTTGACGCTGCATCACTTACCCCATCCTTAACACGAACGTCTCCAGTCTCTGCATCCTTGCTCTCAAATAGCTCCTCACGAACCTTTTCCTCATTAACCAGTATTGGAGGGTCAATGGTCTATTTTCCACCACATGTAGTCACTGTCATACACTGCCCCTCATTCTTAGGATTTTAAACTGTATTATTGGGCAATGTACCTTTCTGGCACTAGTTGAACTGAGTTGACATTTGACCGAACTGTTGCTCAAGCTGCTTGATAGCAATAGAATGAGACTCAATTTTCTGATTTATACTGGAGATGTCAGACTTCATCCCCTTTAATGTCTTATCCTGAGTGTCAGCCTTCTTAAACAGGTGATCAAACATCTCCTCAACTCTAGAGCTGCCAGTCCTAGAATCTCAGTTATATGGTGGAACGTATGGACCATTTGTTTAGCTATCTCTGCGTTCCCAATCAACATCTCTGTCCTGGCCTTTGTTTATGTCATAGTAACCTCCACGATTTTTGTCTCTGGAGGCACTATCCCTATTATTGTTTCTACCTTGATTTCCTTGACCTTGGTGCCAATTGTCCTGATTGAACCTTAGACGTTGGTCCAGAAACTCGCCATCTGATCTGTTATGTAGAAAGTGTCCTCCTCATAATAAGGCTCCTCGTACATGGGTGGTCGTGGTGGCTGATGAGATACTTTATTCACACGTTATTGGTTCTTGTTCATCAGCAACTCTTCATTGGTAATAATCCGAGCAAGCTCTTGCATCACCTTTTCACTTATCCCTGCTTGCGTCGAACTAGTACTAACTGAGAATGAGCTTTTCGTAGTTGACTTATCTCTCATCCCACATGATAATTTATCTTGACCACTCTTTCCATCCTTTTTGCAACCTCCTGAAATGGCCAATCTATAAATGTGCCTCCTATGATAGTGTCAACAATAACTTGACTATTCTCGTCCAAGGCTTGGTAAAAGATCTCCACCAGGACTTCATCAATGATCTTATGGTCTGGACACTCCTTAAACACTTTGTAAATCTCTCCCATGTGGTGCTGAGTGAATCACCAGACACCTGCTCAAAGTTGTTGATCTGAGCTTTCAACTTTAGCTTATTTGAGATTAGGAAGAACCTCTCCAAAAAGGCCTTCTGCAATTCTTCCCAAGTGGTGATTGAACTCTATAGGAGCTCAGATAACCATAATATTGCATTGCCTTTTAGAGAAAGTGGGAAAACACAGAGTCCAACGATATTCACAGACGGATTCTAGTTTTCCATCATGCTCTTACAGATAAATACAATATTGTGTAGATGGTTATGCGGATCCTCTGAAGGTAAGGCCGCGAACAACCCGCGATTCTGCAACATTTGTAGCAACCTACTCAACAGAATAAACTTTGTGTCATCCAGTAGTGGAGGTAACACAATAACTCCCGTGACATCCATCGTCATAGAGTCAAGCCGATATTGATTTCATTGGTTAGCCACAGCTTGAAGAACCTGTGGTGGTGGATTTAATGGAGGTGGATTATTGTCATTGTTGTTGTTCAGAGTTATATTTACTGCATCGTTTGCAGCGTTGTTCGCATTATCCTAGGCCATTCTTCTTAGCATCTTTTGGATCTCAAGGTCAAACGAAGTGAAGAAATTTTCTCGACTTTGAGTGTTGTGCATACACTACACCTGCACGTTGAAACAAAATAAAAATAACAAAAATATAAAATTAGGAAAATAAGGATTAACTCTCAAACTACTTGAATTAAACAAGTCTAGTCGTACTCCACGACAACAGCACCAAAATACTTGATGTTGCCCAAGCTATACCTCCTTCTTGAAGGTTAAAATGGTCGCATTCAAGTAATATAACCTAACCAAGATTAGAGTCGAACCCACAGGGAATATGGTAGACTTTAGGATAATTCAAAATAATTTGACAAGATTAACCTACTTATCGGCCAAATGGGGAGAGGGGGTTATGATTTCACAGAAAAGTAAACCTATACTAGTGAGAGTGTTGTAGAATCAGTAGAAGAAGTAACTAGGGTATTGTATTCCCCATGATTTCCTAACTCAGTATCACCAGATAATCACAATCTTTTCTAGTGTGTAGCATGTAAAACGGTAAGTTAAGTTTACCAAACCCTTTGATCCAGGTGAGAGGTAAATATCACTACGTGATTTGATCGATCTCCGCAGTGTGACATTATTAACACTTACCTATTGTTCCAATACAACCTCCCCTTGATGCAGTTTGATTGATTAGACGAGAAAACATCAATCGAATCCTATTAATTATTCTCTTTTCCTATTCATTACTACCTTGATCCAGTTAGTAACACTAGGCGACTTTTAACGTTGTCCACCGTTAAAAAACAATTAGCATAAAGAGAAATAATCAATACATAAATGCACACCTTCCAAGAATTACTTATTATCCGATTTTACCTTATTAGTTCTTCATGGTTCTCACAACCCTAATTGTGGATTTAGCTAAGCATAATCAGGGTAAATGAATTAATCATGTTAAAGAATAACATAATTAATCACTTAATATGATAAAGTTAAAGAGCAAGAAATCCCAATATTCAAGAAATTACAATGCAATGAAATTAATGTATAAATCACACAAAGAGAGTTTTTCAAGTCTTTCTCTGTCGTTCTGCCTCTTTCCTTACATAAAAGAAACCTAAAAACTTATTTATATTAAGTAAAAACAAAATAGGAAAACTAAGTCGACATACTTCACGAGCATGTTTACGGGCTGTATAGGATTCCACGATCCGTGTCGTAGTTTCGTAGATTTCTACTTTGAAAATTGTTCACTGCTTCTACAAGACCTTCTTACAGGTTGTATTTAGACTTATGGCTCGTATAGGGATTCGTCTGAGCCATTGTCTGCAATTGTTCATCTCTAATCCTCAATGGATGAAATCAATTCCATGACCTGTATAGACTTCTACGAGTCGTTTGTTCCGTCGTGGGCTGAACATCTGAAATAGGCCCTTCACTGGACTTTGCCACGAGACCACTCTACGGCTCGTGGATGTCTCCAAGGCCTGTAGAGTGCCTCGTATTCTCTCAAAATACTGCAATTCTGCAGACTTCACCCCAAAACCAAGCCAACTCTGTAATCTTGTAAAATAAACATAAAAACACATCAAACCCACAAATATCGCTTTGAGAACACACAAAATCCTAAGTTTTAAGCATCAAAAGTGTTGTATTTCGACAGCACATCAGAAATTAGTCATTGTGACTCATGAAAAACATAATTCAACAATTCAATATTAATTACATGGATCAACATAAAATTGTTAAGTTAGAATTCTAAAAAAACCATTACTCAAATGAGATGTAAAAAAGGCTACAATTCTTTTCAATTTTACTTTTTATTTTATATTTTTTTCTAAAAAATGAGTACAATATTAGTAAGAACACCCAAATACATTTTTTCATACAAGTTTTGCATATTCTGCATATTCTGCATATTAGGAATTATGAACATCTAAAAATTTTCTTTTCTTTATTTTAGTCATAAAAATGAAAAGAAGAGCCTACTAACTGAAACCAATATTTTACATATTGAATCCTTATCATTAATTATTTTCGTCATTTTAATTCATTAAACCATAAATATGCATATCAGTATAGAAAATTAAAATATGAAAATAAGAATGGACTAGAAAAACGGATTTACTTAAACGTGAAATATACTATGAGTTGTTTAAACATAAAATGAACTATGAACTACATATTGTTATAATAATTTTACACTTCATATATTTAACAATAAAAAAGATATGGACATGAAGTTGACATGAAAGATTTGCACATATGTACTTCATATTACAACATTAAAGAATATTAACGGGTCAAACACAAATAAAATCTAATAACTCCAATGTACGCAATCACATTAAACTATACAAAAAAAATTAAGTGTTACTTTTTATGAAGATTAACTTACAAAGAATAGGCTAATAGAAATACGAACTTGAAAGTGCGAAAGTAAACCTCACAACTCTGTTTTTCTTTTCATTTGTTGTTGTGAAGAGGTTTTTCTTTTATGGTGTTTGCGCAAACTTTTTTTGTTTTGTTTATGCCAGTGCTTATTTTTCTGCTTTGTGTAGTGTTGTAGTATAGGTTTGTGTATGAGAGAGTTTTTGCAATTTTTGTGTAGGTGTCTTGTGTGAGATATTTCTTTTTCTTTCTCTGTGTTCCTTATTTTTTTTTATGAGCTTTTTTGAGTGTTTTTGTTTTTTCTGTGCAGATGTGGGGTAGTTTAGGTCAATTTTTTTTTACTTATTATATTTTATTACATAAATATATATATATAAAAGAAATATATATAAAAATGATAATATTATATAGAAAAAGTTAAATAACTAATCTAAAATTATAATTTAAAATTTTTAGTTAATTAATATATCTTTAGCTTGCAATGAAGTTAGAAGGTGAAAAGTTGTATAAATATATTTTCTAATTCACCATTAATATGATTCCACCTAACCACGTTTTATTGCAAATTAAATTTTGATTTATTGCATTAAAATATTAATATTTAATTAAAAATAATAATTATATTTTAATTGAATACAGGGTATAAATTGTAATTCAACTTTAAAAATAAGAGATTTTCACTTTTAATATAATATAATAATAACATAATATAATATATTTATGAATATTTGTGTTTCATGATCTGTAGTCTTTTTGTTACTCATTCTTTTATTCTCTTTTATTCTCATGATATTTGAATGTATAAAATTTATTTGTATTTACAAGTTAATAAAATATTAAATTAATTTATTATATTAACCGAATATTTTTACAAAATTATATGGCATTTGGGAATGGTAATAGTGTCAATTCGGGATGATGTTAGCTAGTGATGTTATGGGAAGTAGCCAGTGGTGATGATGATTGACACTGCAAGTTGATGGTGATGATGATTATATATGGTG
Organism: Solanum aculeatissimum; assembly: GCA_038996855.1. Classification (NCBI taxonomy): domain Eukaryota; kingdom Viridiplantae; phylum Streptophyta; class Magnoliopsida; order Solanales; family Solanaceae; genus Solanum; species Solanum aculeatissimum. The sequence goes on along the minus strand of JBCEWC010008942.1, from coordinate 2,352 downwards.
ACTAGTGATGGTAGTGTCGTTGATATTAATGATTGACAGTCATGATAGTTGTGATTAAGGATGTGATAATGGATAAGCCGGTTATAATGAGCTATGACAATAATAGATGAAATTGCTTATTATTTTCTTAAAAGAGTAGCACATGCTTGAAAAGTGTCCTGTGTATTGGGGAAAAAGAAAAAGAATCTCAATTGGGTATTTACAAAATCGTGATCTGCACTAATTTCAGTTCCTTCCTCTGTTTATATACTTATTAGTTTCTGCTCAATCAAATTTATTTTTTTCAACGAAAGAGAAAAAAAAGGCTTCCTTTATTTATTTTGATATTTGCAAAAGTGTTAAAAGATCCCTTAAATTCTTTCTACAAAACCTATAATCCTTAAAAGGTTTATAAATTTGGCATCTTCTATTATTAGCATGGTGGGTGTCAAAAGGTGTAATTGTTTCTATAACCGTGGTCACCAAGCTGCTTACAATAGATGATTATGTTTGGAAATTATCTTGTCACAAATTTCAAATTTTAATCAGATTTGGTAGCTTTCTATTGCCACTGCTGTTATGTCCTTATGATTGGTCTTGGTTTAAGAGTTGCACAAACAGGAAATATTCAAGCAAGTCTAACTCTGGAACTAAAATTCATAACATAAGAAAAAGCTTTTGCTTATTCCTAATTGAGATTCAGGATACACTCAAATCACCACCAGCAAAAGCAAAGACAATGCTCTGTGGCTGCTTTGGCTATGCAACATTTGGAGACTTACGTCCTATTGACTGGACTTGGATTCTACAACCCATATTGGGTGCTAGACATAGCAAACGTGACCATCTTGGTGTTGAGGAATTAACTTTTTGTACTTATGTACCTTGATGAAGTAATGCTTAGAAGGGTTGTACATAGTCAGTTAAGTAGTTGAGCAAATTAGTCAGCTAGATTAAGTTGGTTATTTTATAGCTGGCAAGTGATACAGTTGGCTAGATGATTAGATTTTATAAGTACCGTGTTTACTTGTATTCAGGGTGAGTTAGTAATTTTGATATATGGAAATATAGAAAAGCTCCCTCAAGGTCTCTCGAATCTTCTCTTCTCTAAACTTTCTCAATACTCTACAATGGTGACCAGTCATGCATGACTTGATTCACCAAAGTTTTCATGGTATCAGAGAAGAAATTGATTAGATCTGGGAATTTTATTTTAGAGTTTGAAAGATATTGAGAAATTTGTGCTTGTAATATTTGAATCTTGCTCGCATGGCATTTGTAGGAGAATCGAACGAAACTCAAGGAACAATGGAGGCAGTGGAGAACAGATCTAGTACTTTTGATCATAATCATCCACTTTATTTGTCCCCTGGTGATGTTCCCGGAGCAGTTCTGGCTGGAATACAACTGGTAGGTATGGAGAATTAATCCCTGTGGAGTCGAGCGATGCAGTTGACACCGTTAACTATAATTGCAGAGAAGCAAGATGAAAATTGTGTATTATTAATGATTCTCTAGTACAGTTTATATGCAACGCAAATAGAACATATCGTGCAAAGTTAATTCGTAGGAAATAAGAGCAGATAAAATAAATGAAGAGTCCTATATTAAGTGAGTTATTCTAAAGTAATTGAAGTCCTAATTTATAGCAATTGTTGAGTAGCACGTGCGTTGTTACACCCCCCCTCAAGTTGGGTGTGAAGGGACAACACATAACTTGAGAAACATGCGTTGAAAGGCTGTCTTGGACAACGGTTTGGTGAGCGGATCTGCAACTTGATCAGTGGAGTGAATATGTGATATTCGAACTTGGCCATTGCGGACTTGGTTGCGAACAAAGTGAAGATCAACTTCAAGATGCTTCATTTTTGTATGATGTATTGGATTTTCAGCAATGTAGGTGACCCCAAGGTTATCACAAAGTATGGTAGGAGCAACAGAGAGTGGCATATGCAGATACTTAAGCAAGTGAGTGATCCAGTTTATTTCAGATAAGGCTGAAGCAACCGCCCGATACTCGGCCTCAGTGGAGGAGCGGGAGACAGTAGGCTTACGAGAGCACCAAGAAATTGGCATTGTACCTAGATAAAAAATGTAACCAGAGATAGAGCGGCGATCATTAATATCACCTGCCCAATTTGCATCAGCATAGGCATAGAGATCGAGACTGGTGGATTGTTGTGGGGAAATACGAATACCATAGTGGGATATGGCTTTAAGATACCAAAGGATACGTTTAACGGCTTTCCAGTGAAACATGGAGGGAGAGGTGTTGAACCGAGTTAGCTTGTTGGTCGCATATGTGATGTCAGGTCGGGTAAGCGAAAGGTACTAAAGCCTACCAAGTACACTCCTATATTCTTTGCCATCAAT
>JBCEWC010008941.1:0-19318 GCA_038996855.1 Solanum aculeatissimum | reverse complement strand
TGAGACTTAGTACCAAGGGATTGGAGTCGGGGTGGACTATCTCCAAGGGTCCATACTCCTTTCCGTCAAACCATGTGGCAACATGAGATTTCTCTCTAGATGGGATGACTTGTTTGTTTCCCTTTGTTGAAGGGTGATTAGGGACCTACCTGGAAAGTAGTTCGGATCCAAGTAGTAGCTCGCTCGAGTCTCCTGCGTTGTCGGTTGTCCCCGATATATATTATGATCATGGTATTGCATCTCATGCATCATGGCACAACATATTGTTATATACATCTCTTGGCTATGTGCATTCCTTTCGTATCACTTGTCCCCTAACCATGTTGCTTGGTCATACTATATAGTCATATGCATTGCATGCCCGCATACTTAGTACATATTTTATGCTAATCCATACTCTTTGTCTACATGTTCTAACCATGTAGGGACCGAAGATGACTTCTATATTCCACCGGACGACGTGTGATCATCTTGAAGAACTTTGCTTGTGGTGAGCCCTTTTGTTCAAGGGCAATAGCTACCCTCTATCTACCTAGTAGTGTTTGTTATTTTCTACTTATGTATTGTGGTGAGCCTCAAACTATGTCGAGGCCCCACTTTATCTTATGTAGAGGCTTTTTGGACAAACTAAACTCTTGTACGTTGTATTGTAATTGTTGAATATTATGACTATTGAAATGTTATGCTTTACGAGCCTTGATTATGAAAAATGGTATTGATTATGCTTATCACTCGATGTTGGGATTGTATTTGATTATGTGCTTGTGTGGCAAGTCCCATAACCCCGGTGTGCCCCCATAGCCTGAGTCCTACTTACTCGCCCCTTAGAGAATAACTTTTATGTGCTATGTGAAATCATATTCATCCCATCCCCGAAAACATCCCCATAGCTTGAGTCCAAAGCCCCGTTTTCCCTTAGAACTTATGTGTTATGTTTTTACTTCTGTGCTTCCGAACCGATGATGTATGTGATGATGCTATGATGGCTTGATCGCGGACTTTCGGATTCTCTTTCGCCATGTCACATCTAGGCCCCTTATCCTGGTCGTGACACCCCAACACTTCTCTATATTTGTTGTTTAGTTTTCTAATTTAGTTGTCAATTGCTGAATCTCAATCTTTAATTATTGTAACCCTCCGTTTGAACCTATAATTGCCTAATTCAGTGAAATACTTTGCTTCTTGAACCACCATTCCCTGTGGGATTCGATCTCGACTCCAAAGTTGGGTAATATGCTGATGACGACCATCCCTGCTTCCTCTGAGTGGTAGGATTAAGCGCAACAAATGAGGCTAAGGGAAATATTCAAACATTTGAAATATATGGAAAGGAATCAACTCAAAACATAGCTCCAAACATACCAATCTACATAAAGACTTAGCGGGGGCTATGACCTACATAAGCTTGCCCTAAATATAAAAGTCATAAAAACAAGATAGAAAGTAAAAGTTTTCAATAATAACTCAAACTACATAAATGTCTCCTAGGTACCAAACATGAAGGAAAGGGTGAAATTCCCAAACTAAGGGTTCACCAAAGCTACTAGTCTTGGTCGTTAAAAGCTAGCCATGTTCTGGTGAGAAGGTGTAGCACCGGTCCCAAGATGGTGATATCATGTAGGTAAAATATGCGTTAGTACATTTGAGTGTACTAAGTATGGAAGATGCAATACAAATATTAAATTGTAACTTCATCATGCATGAAATTATAATGCCATCATTCATAAAATTTAGACTTCTCCACACATGGTTTATGAATGTTTTGGGTCTCACTTGTCAAGTCTTGATTAAAGGAACTCATTCAGGTAAGTTTTGCATGAGAATTGGTGGAAGGACTGACTTTAAATAGCCATATCTCTTAGCACTGGATTTATTGGGTGTGCCATTACCTATAAAATTGAAGCTCCTTGAGTTAGCTTTTCCACTCAAATAGTTTCACCCAATTCGGAGTTCGGATCATCAAGTTATGCCCATTTTTGTAAAGGTTGTTAGTGTAGGAATTTTCTTGATGCTTTTGGCAAAGGCAGGCACCAAGAGAGCCTATATGGGTCGTGGTGAAGGATTTCATGAAGTCCCCAAAACCCATGGAATAATTCTAAGTATGAGATTTACCATTACGAAACTTGCATCAAGTTGACGAGAGGCCAAACGGCCCGTGAAGCCTTGGACGACTTGTGTGGATGCTTATTGTGCAAGACTTTCCTAGTTCATGACTAAGTCAAGACATATGGACCACTGGACGGTCCGTGTGTCACTATACGATCCGTTAAGACGTCCGTCTAAGCGTCGAGGTGAAAATTTTCTAAGTGTAGAATTACCGTCTGAAAACTTTTGTAACTGGAAATTGTCCAAGTGTTGCTTGACGGGAGGGGTACACGGCACATGGTCAGTTGCACGACCCGTGGTGTGTCCCTCATGACCCCTAACAATATTTTTTCTATTCACTTCATTAATGAATTTCTTTTAATTTTAATTATTTCCTAAGGTCGTTTTGGACATCCTATGGTCTTCTAAGCCTCTAATTTGAACTATATTCATTCACCCTCATTCAAAATTCATTCAAACACTTAGAAATTCTTTATCACTCTCTTAAGAGTACCTTCAAGGCTCTTGTAAAGACATGACTTGGGAATCAAGGGAAGACCCTCCTTCTTCACCAAATTTTCTTATTTGTCTTGGCTAGCAAAGGTATGTGGGAATTGATTCATGTCTCCTTTCAACCATGAAGACCCCAAATCTCTTTTATTATTTAATTTATGAAATTTATGCTTATTTTAATTATGGGTCTTTTGGAATATTGTTTATTTGATCACATTGTATTGTAGGTATGTTTAATTGATGTTTTCAAAGAGAATTATGCCCCAACATGTTGAATTGCATGGATATTATGAGAATTAATCCCCAACATGTCCCTTGAAATCTTAATTTAAGCATGGGTAATATAAATTGTGAATTGAACATAAATTTACTTATGGATTTTACTTGAATTTCATATTATATTATTGATTTAAGTTTGAATCTCTATTGACCATGCATACCTCTTATCACTCATGGGATATGACTAGAATGTGATCACATCTTGTCTTAACTTGACTCATTGAGCAGCCTTGGGTGTTTGCACCATCTTGTAATTCTCTTGAATGAGCTACTCTTATGCATTGATCCTTGAACTTGAGACTTGAACTCTTGTTTGGCTTTATAAACTAAACACGAAAGAACTAGAACTATGATTAGGCTTTTTAGCCCAACTATGCATTGTCTTGATTTGAAAGGCAAACCTCAATTGAAAGATTGTCTATGTATATGTATTTTCCCGTGGGATGTTGACTTAGCACCAAGTGGATTGGATATCGGGGGAACTTTCTCCAAGGGTTCCTACTCTTTTTGCATAACTATGTGCCAACATAGGATTCTCCCTTCTTGGGATTGACTTAATTTCTCTATTTTGGGATTGACTTAGGACTACCTGGTAAGTAGTCTTCCCTTCTCGGTGTAGGGTAAATATCGAGATTCCAAGTAGTAGCTCACTTGGTCTATATTATGTCGGTTGATATTACATCCCCGCTATGACTAAGATACTTTCACATTCATACATAATGGATTTCACGGCATATTGATATTACAATATTTCTTGTATATTTCCTCATATATATATGTACCCTTTTCATATTGCATTGAAAGGTGAATATTACTACGTACATATGCATTGCATGCCCACATACTTAGTGTATTATATGTACTAATGCATACTTTTTTGCCTACATGATCTAACCATGTAGGGATCGCAGATGATATCTATCCACCTTTGAACAGTTATCTTAGTGATCTTGGGTTGTTGCTAGTGGTGATACCTTTATTCCAAGGACAAGACCCACCTTCCTCTACCTTATGTTATGTTATTTATTTTCTGTCTTATGACTTGAGGGTGAGCCCCGAACATATCATCGCCCTCGTCTTATCTTATGTAGAGGCATTGTTGGATATATCAGATTCTATTGTATGCTCATGTTATATGCTTGTTTGAGATGCTATGGCTATATATTATGCCTTAACTATTATTATGTTATTTTTTTTGATGATGAAAGTCCTAAGCCCTATCTTATCCCCATAGCATGAGTCATACATACCCGCCCCTTAGTGCTTATATGGTATGTGCTATGTGAATCCATGCAACTCCCTACCCCTATGACATCTCCATAGCTTGAGTTTAAATCTTGTACCTTTTAGAATTATGTGCTTTACTTGTTATTTATGTGCTTATGAACCAATGATGTGCGATGTATTCTTTGAGGCTAGTTTTGGGACCCTCGGGTTCCCATTCGCCATATCACTCCTAGGCCCTAGGCTTGGGTCGTGATAAATTCTTTGATATCCAAAAGCAGAATTGATTGGATGTATTGTGGACTACTGAAAATAAAATCTTAGTTTGATTATTTCCCCTGAGATCCTCACATGAGCAAAGCAACTTCATACCTCCCTTCCATTTCCTAGCATTACCACTGTATTGTACCAAAAGGTTAGTGCTCCATTTGATCAAAAGATTGATATTGAGATTACTCCATTAGCCTCCACTGATATTTGTGATATTGAGGCTAAATGTTTAAGATATGAGGATGATAAGGCCAGGAAAAAGCCGTTAGACACAATGCTAGTTATTGATGTTGAGACTCCTGAGTTCGTCGCTACAGAGCCAACACTAAAGGTAGGTATACCTTCTTCCACTTCCTCACTTCCTTCCTCTTCTCCTTAGGTTCCTCTCCCATCTGTACAGACTGAGCCACAGGCTCTAGAAAACCAAACCCCAATCACAAAAGCTACCATTCTTGGTATTGCCCGATTAGCTAAGGCGGTTGATATTAAAGCCATACGGGTTAAGTTTTCCTTGTCTAAGTTGATTAAGAGGGCCATCACCATTGTATTGGACCTAAGAATTATGGAAGAACATAAAGTGACGGAGTTGCTAGAGGTTCAAAAATTGAGGATGGGTAGGTTGGAGGTAGTTTTGGAGGATCATAAGGCACAGCTAAAGAGTTTGTTAGATAGAGTTATTGTTGTGGAGAAAAAAGTGGTGTTAGTAATGAGAGGTTGTCCATAAAAATCAACATTATTGAGTTGAATAAGGAGGTGCTAGCTTTTAAGTCCATGACCATCACTTCTTTATGGGATTCATTAGACATGCCATCAAGGGTTGATGAGTTGATGTTGATAGAGGAGGAGATCATTGCCACAGTGACTAGAGAGTCACTATAAGACATCTCCATGATCGGGGTGAGTGGAACATCCAGTGCAGAGGAGCCAGAGCTTGAGAAGCTTCAGATTAAGTCAGAGTATGCTACTTTGGCACTTACTTTAGAGACTCCACCATAGGATTTAGGCATAGATGCCCCAATTACCTCTTCATCAACTCCACCACCACCGCCACCATAACAGGATTGACTGATCAGTGGAATTCTAATTTTCACTCCTTCTTTTTGAGAACTATTGGTATTATTCTTATACATTGAAGACAATGTTTCTTTTTAGGAGGGGATGAGATTGGATTCCCAATATTTCTTGATGATGTTGATGATTGACTATTTTTATTTTTTGTTTTGATGTGTTTTAGATGAGAAAATGGTTGGATGTTGTTAGCTTTTGTTGATGTGAATTTGAGACAATTCTTTACTTTTGGCTTGTAAATATTCTTTTATTTTGGGTTGTAATAGATAGTAGTTTCTTTTAATTTTGTTATTGGCTTTGAAAGGATGTTTGTGAATGATTATGTCAATGATGTCCTTGAAAGTTTTGGCAAAGTTGTGCATATATGAAAGTTCATTGCAAAAGCATTTTATCGTGTCTGTAAGACCTTAGTAATCCGAGTATCGATAGTCCATATCTTTGATTCGGGTATTGCCATGGGCGTGGAGCATGTTCTAACTCACCAACTAGTCTATCTATTGTGAAAATAATCCAAATACATGCATTGGAAGTATTTTGAATTAACTATGTGACTATCGAGCTTGGATATGCAATAATCATGAATTGTGAGTATGCGTTTCCATTGTTTAAATTTGGATCAATTTGTCCATGTGAGTTGAGGAAATTGCTGAAAGGAATGTTTGTGATATCTAAATCTTTCTTGATTTTTTTTAGGTTTGTCTTTTTTGAATCTGGAATAGAAAGATGACCTTAGGCCTTATTTGGTTTTGTTTTAGTCCACTTTGAACAAATAAGCCTCCATTGACATTGAATAGTATCCCTCGTGAGCCCGTTTGAGCCTGGAACCTTTCTTTGGTAATCTTGTCAATCTTGACCTTTGTTTGGAAAGATAATCTCTTCTTATTTTTCACCATTCCGTCCTTGACCTTAATTAGTGAAAGTAGTGGTCAAAGGCAAAAGTTGAGAGTGTTGGTAGAAAAGGGTGTCTCCCATTTGAAAGTTGAGGAAAGAAAAAGAAAGAAGTGGAAGAGTCTTCGCTTGATGAAAGAAAAAGAGAAAATGCTTTAAAAATGAAGGAAAAAAAGAATTTGCTTGAAAAATAGGACCCTCCAAATCGTTGAAAAAGTAATTGCAATGGGGACACCTAGGATTGAGATTCAAAAGAAAAAAGATTTCATATGGAAAAGAAAAAGAATGAGGATAAATGGAATCATAAGAGCAAAGAGTGTGTGTGGAGTTCAAGGAGGGATGATCCACTATTACCCATGTGTTATCCTACCCATCCTTAAGCCTACATTATAACCCTAGCAAAGTCCTTTGTGATCCTAATCTAGGGGAAATTGAGTGAACACCGATTCAGAATAAGGACAATCCAATGGATTGAAGTTTATATGCTATTTCTAGCTTGTGAATTGAGTGTTGAAATTGATGTCCTAATCTTGAGTGTATAAGGATCTTCTTTGTTGTAATGGTAAGTGGTGATATTTTTGGGCAGTGATTAGTAGCCAAATGAGCAATTGTGAGCATAACTATGTCTTGAGCACTCTTTAGTAATCTCTTGAGGCTTCAAAATCATGTAAGTGGTTTATAGAGGCTTTGAAGATTGATGACTAAGGGGAAATTGTATGTGTTGCTCCTTATGGCCCTATTTGCAAGCATTGAGCTTTGGAATGATTGATAGTTGATTTTCTTGAAGGAAAGCAAAAGTTCAAGTTGGAGGTGCTGATGAGTCTATATTTTGGACTCATTTGGAGCTTAAAAGGTGAAGAAATATTATCCTCAATGTACTCTTATTCCTCATATGCTACTAATTTGTGTGTTTTGTACCAGGAATGAGGATAAAAGTGCATGGAAGGATGAAACTCAACAATAGAGGACAAAGGGAAAAATGCCTAAAAAAATCTCAGAATAGGTGTCATTGACTCATTTGGCGAATGGTGACACTAACCGCCTCATACTACAGAGTTAAACCCCTCAAGTGCTGAGCAATAAGGTAATGCTAGTGAAGGTTCGGCGGATCGCCAAACATGATCGACGATACAAAGTGGCGTCACCCAATATTACAAAGACTAGGTCCTTCAACTGATGTATTAAATGGTGGTCAAGTGCACATTTGGTATATTGTTGAAGCATTCGGTGATGGCGGACCTTGATCGTTGAGTGGTGAAATGTGCACAAAAATCAGTGAAAATTGCATGGAGTATAAATAGTTTTTTGGCAAGGACTAATTGGTATAATTAACATAAGAGAGACTCAAAGAGAACCTTCCATAGAGAGTACACTGAAGAGAAGAGTACTTCTTCTTGGAGGAGAAAAAAAGGGTTTTGAAATTGAAGCTTAGAAAAAGGATTCTAAGGATTAGAAGAAGAAATTCTTGCTCATTCTTTTTAATTTTATCCTACCCACATCCATGGAAAAAAATATTGGTATTAATTTCTTTATTTTAATTATGTCAAGCTAAAACTTCAATGTTAGGGATGTGTAATTAACATGGGCACTTCAATTATAGTTTGGGTCTAATATATCTTGAATGTTTTGTTGTTAATTTGAGTGCATTTATACTTATTTCTATGTATAATTTATAATCTTGAGGTTGAGAACTCTTGGTTATCTTTATATCTTTAATTGTTGCATTAATTTGAAAGATTGGAGTGGACAATGAGTGTTATAGCTTAAAACCTTTTGGGGTTTTGGTTGAATGCCATATTTTGGTTTCAATAGCTAAAGTAATAGAAGGTTTGCTTATAAATTGCTTAGGTCAGGTGCGTCCTTGATATACTGCCAAAATACATCACTTTTGATTCTTAAAACTTAGAATTTTGTATGTTCTCAAAGCGATGTTAGTGTTTGATGTATTTTTATGTTTATTTTGTAGGATTACAGGATTTGGTATGATTTTTGGAAATGTTCTACAAACTTGCAGTTTTTGGTGACTTACGAATAACTCTACGAGATGTGGTTTATTCCATGAGCCACAGGTTGGTTTCATGAGTGAGACATAGTGAAAGGCCAATTATCAGAAGTTGCATCCACAAATTGTCAGACGAGCCATAAAATTGCTTACGAGTCGTGGATTAGTGTCCTGCCTAGAGAATCTGATTTTGGTGATTTTTGAAGAAACTATCAGACAAAACTCTCTATGGGCAGTAAGTCAAAGGATGACCCATAAGATGGTCTCATGGATTTAAAGTCAGTTTTTGAAGATGCAGAGTATGAAACCCAGTTATGGGTCGTAGTTCCTTATAGGACCCGTAACCTTGTTCCTAGAAGCTGTGGAATCCAGTTTTCCTATTTCATTTTGGATTTATATTTTAGTTATTATAAATAAGTTTTTAAATTTTTTTAGAAGAGAGGATGTATCAGATATAGAAAAATTATAGAGACACACGAGAGAAGAGAGAAACACTTTGAGAACTCATATTTTATGATTATTACATTGTGGTTTCTTTTGGAGAATTTGAATTTATTCTTAAATTCATTATTGTAAGTGTTTAATTATGCTATTCCTTAACATGATTTCTTCATCTACAATGATCATGCATAGCTAAATCCACAACTAGAGTTGTGGAAACCATGAAGAACTAATAAGGTAAAATTGGATAATTCATAATTCTTGGAAAGTGTGCATGCATATATTAATTATGTCCTTAGATGTTAATGCTTTTTAATGGTGACCAACATTAGAACTTGTCCTAATTCATATTGACTAGATCAAGGTGGTAAGGAATGGAAAAAGGGAGTAGTTAATAAGATTCGATGCGATCCCTCTCGTCTAATCAAGCAAACTGGATCAATGGGAGGTTGTACTAGAACAAAAGATAAGGGTTAGTAAAGTCACACTGCGGGGATGGATCAAATCACGTAGTGAAATTTACCTCTCACCTGGATCAACGAATTTGATAAACTTAACTAACTGTTCTGTATGCTACGCACCTGAAAAGATTATGATTATCTAGTGATACTGCATTAGGAATTCATGAGGAACACAATACCCTACTTGTTTCTCCTACTGATTTCATAACACTTATTTCTAGTTTAGGTTTACTTAGTACAATCATTAAATCCCTCTCTTTCGGGAGATAAGAAGGTTAATTCAACTCAAACTAATTATAATTACTCCGGGTATAACCATATTCCTTGTGGGATCAACCCTAACCTCATTAGGTTATATATTTTAACAACTACCACTTATCCTCTAAGTGGAGGTGTAGTTTGGGTGACATCATTCCTATAGTGGCTTTTGCATGTGATGTTGTAATTAGTTCATGCGAAGCACCACTATTGTCTGATTCGAAGTAGTGGTTACAAGCAATTCTAGCTTACGCATGTATAAATAACTCATCGATTCAAGTAGTGAGACCCGATTATTGTCTCTTATCCTATGTAAGCACACCCCTGACATCTCTCTCAATTAGTTTTTTAAATTGAATCTTTTAATCATTTATTAGTTTTATGTTACTTGCAACCCCCCATTTTAACACTACAATTGTCTAGTTCAAATGAATACTTCTATACTCAAACAACTGCTCCTTGTGGTTCGGCCCCGACTCATTGTTGGGTAAATTATGAGATGACAATCGCAGTGCTTGCTTATTATTTTTCAGGTACATTGAGGCAGAAAATCAACCTTTGCCCATATAATGTTCATAAGGAGCCATTTGAATACTACCTTGGAACTTGTTATTATAAGAGAACTCATAAGCGGTAGATGATCATCCCATCTTCCTTCAAAGTCTAACACATAGACACATAATATATCCTCAACAGTCTAAATAGTACACTCTACCTGCCTAATAGTTTGAGGATGAAAAACGGTGCTAAGATTTACTTGAGTGACCAGATCCTTCTAAAAAAACTTCCAAAAATGTATTATAAATTGAGCCCCTATATCAGAGATAGTAGGTAATGAAACTCATCAATGTTACCCAAATAGAATCATACCTACCTGGAGCACAAGACAACTAGAAATGAAGTCCATATTTATCATGTCCTATTTCCATAATAGAAGCTCAATATACTGACCTAGGCGTCTAGGTCTCTGATGATCTTCTTTAACTTGTTGGCAGTTGGGACATTAGGATACTATTGCTATAATATCTTTTTTCATGCCATTCTACAAATAGATCTGTCAAAGGTCTCGATACATTTTTATCGCTCCAAAGTGAGTTGAATATCTAGAATAATGGGCCTAAAAAAGAATCTTAGCATGGGTCCCTCTAAGGTTTGGTACACATAAGTGGCCCTGGTACCTAAAGATTCCCTCTCCAGCTAGCTCAAATAGAGGATGTTGCCACTGTGAAATACATTCCCTCAGTTTCATAAGCTCGGGAACCTCACACTATCGCTCTTTTACTTTAGTAACCAGGGAAGATCTATTGTATTCAAAATAATTATACCTACACCCTCCATATCTACTAGTTACACCTATAAAATAGCTAGGTTATGTAGATATTTTGTAATTTTAACCTTATCATCTTCAATATGGCTTAGACTGCCCATTGACTTCCAGCTAAGTGCATCAGTAACGACATTAGCTTTGTCGGCATGGTATAAAATATCAACATCATAGTCCTTTAATAATTCTAGCCATCTCGTCTGTCTTAGGTTAAGCTCTTTTTACTTAAATAAATATTAGAGGCTCTGATGATCAATAAAAATATCAATATGAACCCCATATAGATAATATCGCCAAATCTTTAGGGAAAAAATAACTGTGATCAACTCAAGATCATGAGTAGGATAGTTTTGTTCATATTTTCGTAACTATCTAAAAGTGTATACGATAGTCCTACCATGATGCATAAGAATTTAACCTAAGCCAATTCTCGAGGAATCACAATATATAACATGAAGTTTGATTCCATCTAAAAGAACCAAGATTGGTTTGGTGTTAAGCCTTCTCTTTAGCTCCTGAAAACTCTATTCACATGATTCAGTCCACTGAAACTTAGCTACTTTATGCATCAAATTAGTCAGTGGTGATGAGATATAGGAGAATCCCTCAATAAGCCTTCTATAATATCCTGCCAAGACAAAAAATTTATGGACCTCTGTTAGATTCAAAGGTCTTGGCCAAGCCATCTGTCACAGACTTAGAATTTCACTAAGACTCTCGTGCGACACTTGTCGATTTGCTCATGACTCTTTCATGATCTTGCAAATACAAATAAGTCTTTTAACTATGATCGCTAAGGGACCGCTAGATTGAAGAAGACAAGAAAGCTTTAGAAAGGAAGACTTGTATATTGCTTTGGAAGATTTCTTACAACTCTTGCTTGCTTGGATGCTTGACAAATGAAATGGCCCCTCCTATTTATACTACCTCCTAGGGGCCAAAGTATAAATAATATTTACATTATAAGTCCCTCAATATTTACACTTTAGTCCCTCTCTAGAATTCTCCATACAAGTCTAGAGAGAGCTAAAGACTACAAAATCTTTCTACATAAATCTAGAGCCTTCCGTAAACCACCAAAGACACTAGCTTTCTCCCCATATTTGCAAGATTAAGTAGTGGGCCATCATATCCTACCCCACCTAAAGTTGTGACGTCCTCGGTGCAATGCTGTAGTAGGCATTCCCATGCTCTTCTCGAACTCCCTGTCTCCATCTTTGGGCTGCCACAAGTCTCCATGTCGTCTTTCTGTGGTCTTCCTTGGAGTTTGCCCCTTACAGTACCTGGGGAGCACTGTTGCGGTTGGCTCTTCCTGTTCTCACTTGGCCTCCTTCGTCAGCTTCTCCTTCGATGACCTTTCCCCCTAGCGGGCGTGGAACATGCCATCGGCTTCCCCTCCTTGGGCCCTCTCACAAGTTGTAAGACCGACAGCTGAGTTTATCCCTCCGACTTAGGCATACCGGCTAAGGGTACCATGTAGGAACCTCCTTGCTCCAAGATCACAAGTCGTTGGAGGTATGGGTCGATTACTGCATGGAACTTCTGGAAGAACTCTTGCCCTAGAATAATTTCTAAGAGATCTATCTGCGCGACATGGAAGTTGGTTTTGCCATGCCACTCGCCCAACTCTATGTTGACTCCCTGAGCAACTCCACACACAGGAGTCATCGGCGCATTGACCATCCTAAGTTGCGCATTACTTGGGTTATACTTCAGTCCCAACTTGGTTGCCGCAGACTTAGTCACGATGTTAGCTTCGGCGCCTGTGTCGACCATGGCATGAACGGGTCACCTATTGATCATCATATCCATGTACTGTGTACTGTGCTCCTTCAATTTCTTTGGTTGATGTGTGATAGCTCCGCATATCCCAATCACGCCAACCCGTGTTGTGCCCGATCCTTCCCCTGAGTTGGGTGCCTCTCCCTACTCCTTCTTCTCCTTTCATTCTCGCAGTATGGCACCAAAGCTCTTCATCTCAGGGAACTTCTTATATCTATGTGGCCCACCGCATATGTAGCACTTAAACTCTTTCTTGGGTTGTGCCTTGCCCTCTCCACTGCTTTGACGATAAACTCTCCTATTATCACGTATGTAGATATCATGCTGCTTGGGTTGTGGCTGCCATCCTTTTCCCTTACCACCATCTCCCCCACCTTGGTCATGACTACCTCTTGACTCCTCTTCTAGGTCTCGCTTGTCATGACGAGAGTCCGTCTAAGCCTCTGCCTGCGTGATGGCCTCCTCTATGGTCCTAACTTGTTGGCGTTCCAACCCTATCCTGGCCAAGTTCTGTAAGCCGTCCATGAAATAGAACATCATGTCCTCATCCGTGAGGTTGGGTATCTGGAGCGTGAGGGTAGTGAACTCCTTCACTTAGGCTCTTATGCTGTTCGTCTGCCTCAGCTCCCTAAACTTCTGCTTCGCCTCATAGATGACATTATTTGGGAAGAAGGTCTTCTTGAACTGTTCCCACGTATCAATGGTGCATAACCCCTTCCCTATTTCTGACTCTTTACGTTTCCACCACAATATGGCCATCTCCGTGAGATACAACACAACTGTGTTGATCTTTGCTTCATCGCTCCTTACCTTGTTACACTTGAAATATTTTCCAAGTGCCACAAGATATTTTCCACCTCTTGCGTTTCACGTGCGCTTTTGAATACCGGTGTCTTGGGAGCCTCGATCTTGGCCTCCCTTTCTCCAACAAACCCCACGCATCTTCTGTCAGTCGCACCTTCCTCAAATGCCCTTACCCTCTCACCCATGGCCTCCATGGTGGCACTCATGGCCTCCGTCTTGCTTAGTGCCTCCATGAGTCGGCACTCTAAGGAAGTGATGGTCTCCCTCAGCTCATACTCCGCCGCCTAACATCTGCCCAACTCCTTACGGATGTCGTCACTCTCCTCAAGGGTGAATTCCTCCAGGGTTTTGAACTTGCCATCGAATTCATTCAAGCGCTTGCCAAAGAACGCCACCGCTTGTCTAGCCGCATCCACACTTGCGACCCATCCTATGTCGAGCGGGACGTTGGTGGGTTCCTCACCTCGCTCATTGTCACTCAACTCTGCGGCCGAAAGTGAATGGGTTGTCATAACCTCGCTTGCTGGCAGCTCGATTGGCAGCTCCTTATTTCTCTTAGAATTCTTCTTACCCTTACGAGACGTCTTGCCAACATCCAACATAATGTTAGCTGCGTTGGTAGCGTCAAAGTCTCTTCCACTTTCCATGCTTCCCTTAGTTCAAACCTGCTCTGATACCACTTTGTCACGGACTTAGAACTTCACTAAGAATCCCGTGCGACACTTGTCGATTTGCTCACGACTTTTTTACGATCTTGTAAATACAAGTAAGCCTTTCAACTAAGATCGTTATGGGAACGATAGATTGAAGAAGACAAGAAAGCTTTAGAAAAAAAGACTTGTATATTACTTTGGAAGATTTCTTACAATTCTTGCTTGCTTGGATGCTTGACAAATTAAATGGCCCCTCCAATTTATACTACCACCTAGGGGCTAAAGTATAAATAATATTTACATTATAAGTCCCTCAATATTTACACTTTAGTCCCTCTCTAGAATTCTCCATACATGTCTAGAGAGAGCTAAAGACTACAAAAGCTTTCTACATAAATCTAGAGCCTTCCGTAAACTACCAAAGACTCTAGCTTCCTCCCCTTATTTGTAAGATTAAGTGGCGTGCCGTCACACATCACTGCCTCAATCTTTTCACCATCTACCTTGATACCTTCACTAGTAAGAACATGACCAAGAAAAGTTACAGAAGTTAACCAAAATTAACATTTAGAGAATTTAGCATATAGCCTATTGTCATGAAGAGTCTGTAATATAGCTCGCAAGTGGTCTGGATGCTCAACTTCTAACCAAGAATATACTAATATGTCATTAATAAACACAATCATAAATTCATCCAAGAATGGTTTAAAGACTCAATTCATTAGATCCATAAAACCTATTGGGGAATTTGCAAGCCCAAAAGACATAACAAGGAATTCAAAATGGCCATACCCCATCCTAAATATTATCTTTGGAATATCAACATCCCTGACTCGTAGCTAGTGGTAATCAAATCACAAGTCAATATTTGAAAAGTATTTGGCATCCTGCAATTGGTCAAAAAATTAATCAATCTATGAGAGAGGATACTTATTCTTGATAGTGACTTTATTTAGCTGTCATTAATTGACACACATATGTAAGAAGCTATCTTTCATTCGAACAAATAACATTTGAGCAACCCATGGAGGTGTACTTGGCCTAATAAAGCCTTGATCGAGTAAGTCCTTCAGATGTTCCTTCAGTTCCCTTAGCTTTGCAAAAGCCAGTCTATAGGGAGGAATGGATATAGACTGCATATTAGGAAGAAAATCTATAGCAAAATCAATTCCCATTTCAAGGGGAATTCCTAGGAGCTCATCATGGAATACCATCGGGAATTCATTCACGATAAAGACAGATTAAAGGGTCGTTGGCTCATTATCAGTATCCCTAGCATGAAATAAATGGTATATACAACCTTTAGTAATTAGCATTCGATCCCTAAGGTATGAAATAAACTTACCCTTGGGCGTGGAAGCATTACCTTTTCATTCGAGGCAGGCTCACCTGGAAAATGAAAGAAGACTAGCTTAAACGATATCAAAATCTACCATAATCAATTCAAATAAATCAACAAAGGTTGGGCGTTCATTAATTAACACCGTACAACCTCTATAGACATGAATAGCTATAACTAAGTCACCAATCGACGTAGATATTTGAACCGACTACGGTGATAACTCAAGTATTGTGTCAAGCTTACCCGAATAAATAGAGTAATATATTAAAATATAGAGAAAGGATCTATCTGTGAATAAACAACATGAGAATATATCATTAATATACCTATGACAACATCCGTAGATGCCTCTAAATCTTGTCAGCCTGTGAGTATATAAAAGTAATTTTGGCCACCAGTGGAACCTAAAGTATCTTCTCCACCTCTCTCCCTACCACAACCCTGAGTATACTGTGGACCTACTTAGGGAGCACGTATCGAGAATGAAGAGGTTGTTGCAGAAACTAAAGCCTGAGTTTGTATACCTCTGCCTAACCCTGGGCAGTGGCTAATAAAATATCCTCTATCCACAATGGTGATATACACTTGAATTCTTTTCACACTACCCAGTGTGAAGCTTACCGCACTTTATAGATGGAGGACTAGGCTATCTCATTTTTATGGAATGCTCCTATCAACGACTCTAAGGTTGGCCTGAACTTTAAACCAGTCTTGACTAAATATGACGATCAAACTGTTGGCCCTACAATTGTAGTAAGAAACTATCTACTGACTGAGATGGATATTGATGAAGTGGAGTCCTAAAATAACCCTGTGGATCCCTTTAAGACCCCATAGTATGATCCCTCTTACTCTTCTCCCTATCCCTGTGGGTATCACAAATTTGAAGAGAAAGGTCCTCTATAGTCTAAGTGAAAGCCTATATACGGGAAATATCTACATCATCTGTAAAGATGCTATCATGCAGTCTTTGATCAAATGAACCCCTATACCATCCACATAATGATGAACTCTAGCACTCATTATATATAAAATATCTGGTGCAAACCTAGCCAAAGAACTGAACCTAGGTCTATACTCCCTTGTGCTCATATCCCCCTACCTCAGGCTGATAAAGGGGCCAAAACAGGCCTATTGAACCTACTGTGGCAAGTAATGGGATAGAAATTCCTCATAAAAGTCCTCCCACTCTAGTGGCAGAACATCAGATCATCTGGATCTCTCCCATGCCTCATACCACGAGATGGCTACATCACATAGTCAAAAGGAAGCTAACTCCATAGCCTCGATGACAGAGGCATGCCTCATCCTAAATACTCAAAACATATGATCTATAAAATCTTGGGGTTCCTTGGTGGAACTAGATCCTGTATATACTGAAGGGGCCATATGAAGAAACTCTCATACCTTTGAGCTTTCTGTCCGATCTCTTTTGACGTCGGCTCCCGATTCTAATTGTCGCTCTTGAATAGAAATCATCCTAGTCAACAGTTGAACTACCTCCCTCATCCCCTGCTCCCCAATCTGTGATGGGAGAACAACAGGTGTTGGAGGGTCTGCATCCCTACCCATCTCAGGTACTAATGGGACTGGTGGGGCTAGGGGTACTACATCTCCTTAGGCCTCAACAAGTGCTGGGGAAGCTGGTACTATGGGTATTGGAAAGTCACTGTGTGCCTCTATGAGAAATATATCCCCCTGACTTGGTGAGAAACGACTTGTACCTTGTCTCGAATTCATACCTATCTCATGTTTTGCCATCTCCTAAGCATAGGCAACTTGTTAAATTAAAATCACAGAGAGCGATTTAGATTTCATATGTTCCTATAACTTTTCTCTATAACACGATCTATAAAGTGAAAGAAATGTAACTATTCCTAAATGCCTCATAGCCTTTTGATTAGAAGTGTGATGCACAACATATCCAAAATAAAGACTCTACTAGACATGACATTATGGACTCTCTAGGATACGACCTGCTTTGATACTATGTCTATCATGCCCCAAAAAGAAGGGAGATATAACTAGAATTTGATACCATCATTGGTTGAGACAACCACTGAACATGCAAGCTAATCAGACTAGAGGCCACAATATCAGGCAGCATAACTTCTATAAAACTAAGCATGGACCACTTAGGTCATGACATGATTAACAATAAGTTATATACACCAACGCAGATAAGCCAAAATGATAAAGTACTAGCTAGCCGATGAGGCTTCCACCAGAGAGGTACATGCATATACATATATATACATGCCAAGCCTATGGCTGGAGACTAAAAGTTGCAAAAAAACAAATCCAATATACCATGTCCACAATAGCCTCTAAGAGTGTCACTAGTACTGCCGAGATAGGGCCAGAACTACCCACTATACAATAAAAGAAGATGTCCTGTGAAAGCTCTAGGAAGAGGTGAGCTCTAGGAAGAGGTGGAGCTTACCAACTCACAGCTGAACTGGAGTCCTAATGGAGGGGTTTCTCAAAATTCTTACGTGAACCTGCACGCACGAAACAAAATGGAGTATCTCCAGGCAATGGGACTTCAGTACGAATAAAAATATACTGGTAATTAAGGAAGAAAGTAAAATCATAAATAGATATAATAAAAAGGGTAATAGAAATACCACTTGTAAACAAAACTCAAATAAGATTCATGGCTAACATTTCACCTCCTAATGATCAAATATGTGTGGTATGCTCAAGTAATCGCATGTTATGAATACATATATATAAATGCAAATGCATGACATATACAATCAAAATACTAGCAATGGTGGTCCATTTTGGTAGCTAACCAACATCATATTTGTCAAATTGTAGCCATCCATATAATATACATATCTATAGTTATTTAGGAAAATAGATCCCTTACCTCTAATTATAGCTCAAAGTTCGTGCATAACATGCCATGTATCATATGAACATTGAATGAACATAGTAGGCAATAGCAAGAATTTAGCAAATCTTAGTTCTTTGCTACACTTATTTTTATAATGTCATAGTCACCATCGTAGCATATACATGTGACTTGTGGAATCTTATATGTTTTCCGAATAAGTGTGAAAACTTAACTCAACACTTAGAATGATGCCTTAACTCTAAAAGTATTCATAAGGAGCTTAAGGTGCTTCACATAATGTCTATACTTGGTTCCTTGTTAATTAGTAAAAGAAAGGATTTTAAAAAATCAAGTGCCTTAGTAGTTTAATAGGAGCATTATATTTGAGAATATTGGAAATCAATGTGTTACTTTTTAAGTTCTTCAAGTATAGTTTTAGCGAGGAAGGATGACTGTTAATGATTACTTAATTCCTCTCATAATCTTTCTTTATTTTTAGTGACACCACCAAAAAAAGAGTAGAACCTCACACACATAGACAGGTATTCAGGAAAGCCGATAAAGTGATATATAGATACCGAACCAGTTTAATCGAATGAATAGAATATCAACCTACTATCATAATGAAAATAATTCAGTTGTGATCCCAATGCCTTTTACAGAATGTCTTTCTAGTAATAGAATAGAAAAATGTCATGTTTGATGTGTTTGGAATTTCCCAGATTTCATGCTAAAAGGAGAGACAGAGCTTAGACTTAACATACCTCTCGAACGAACGTCCAAATGCTCAAAGTTTCTTCACGAAAATTGTTCCTTACATCCTAACCTTTGCAAACATTGTTTATATCATCTTATGCACACGTGTAAACAATTCATAATTGAGCATAAATTGGCAAGTATGCCATACAACCTTAACATGATGAAACATCCACTACTACAAAAATAGGCTTTAGTGACAATTATTTTGCGGCAATAAGTTAATTGCCGCTAATATATTCAAGCAAAGCAATTTATTAACGGCTAATTTATAATGGCCAGCAATAAGTTATTTTTAGTAACAAATATAAAGAATAGCCACAAAA
>JBCEWC010008940.1:0-19318 GCA_038996855.1 Solanum aculeatissimum | reverse complement strand
TTAGTACATTTAAACATACTAACACATACTCTTTTGCCTACATGATCTAACCATGTAGGGACCAAAGACTATCATCTTCCACCTCTTGACGACCAACTGATTGACCTAGAGTTGCTTGTAGTGAGTCTTATTATCCAAGGAAAAACTGACTTCCATCTACTTATTATGATTATGAGGTCTATTTCTTTACTTTGAGGGTGAGCCTAGGACGTGTCTTGGCCCCGACCAATTCTAGACTAGAGGCATTGTTGGACATCTGGTAGTTTATCATACGTTTATGCTATGTGTATCTTTGAGATGTTATGCTTATGTATTATGTATGAATGATATGATTATGCAATATGAGATTTTATAGAAAGTCCTAAGTCCTATGATATCCCCATAACTTGAGTCCTCTGTACGCGTCCCTAATTTTATGTGCTATATGCTATATGAATCCATGTATATCCCTTTCCCTATGATATCCCCATAGTGTGAGTCATACTTACCCGCCCCTTAAAACTATGTGTTTAAAGTATGTTTGTGCTTCCGAATTGATGATGTGCGAATGTATGCTATGAGGCTTGTTTGGGGACACTAGGGTTCCCATTCTCTGTGTTACTCCTAGGACCCATTCCCGGGTCGTGATAATTCTATTCAAACACTACGAATATTTAATTTTCTCTTCTAAGAACTCCTCTCAAGTGAGCCATTGAAGACATAACTTGGAGCATAAGGAAGGGTCTTCTTCTCCAATTGATTTCTTCTTGATTTTTCTAATTAATCAAGGTATGTGAGATTGATTCAGGATCTCTTTAAACCATGAGACCCAAAGACTTTCTACACTTTAAGTTATGAATTTCAAGCTTCAATTGATTATTGGTCTCTAAATTTATTTATGGTTTGATTAAATTGAAGTGTGGGATGTATTTGGTTGTTGATTTTATAGTGATTTAATTCCTAATTTGATGAATTACATTGGTATTATAAAGTTTCAACTATGCATGTTCCTTTAAGCTTTAAATCTAAACATGGATAGTTTATATTATGTGGATTTCTTTGCGACTTAAGAATGAATCTATCTTATTATGATGTTTTAAATGTGAATCTCTATTGCACATGTTATTCCATCATCATTCATGGCATTTGCATGTATGACCATTGATTTTATGAAGCTTATGATGTGAGCTAAGACCCAATGATGTTTATGACTATGTTTTCAAGCAAAGAAGGGATACGACAAAGTTGTGATGACATTATGTCTATGATTTGGCTCTTTGAGCAACTATGGGTGTTTACACCATTAAAAATGATAAGAAAGAAGCTAATCCTATGCATGAAAGTATGTTATGAAGTATGATTTGGCCTTTAGGCCCAAGTATGCATGGTTATGTTTTCAAGTACTTATCCTCTTTTCAAAAGAACTTATGTATATATATTCTTGTTGGATGAAGGCTAAGCACCGATAGATTGGAGGCAGGAAGGTCTATCCCTAAGGGTCCTTACTCCTTTCCGTCAAACTATGTACCAAACATAGGTTTATGTTTATGCCCCTTTTAGAGATGATTAAGAATGGATCTACCTTTGGCAAGTAGGTCACCACTTTATCCATTTTAGGGTAGATGATGGAGTTTCAAATTATATCTCACTTCGCCTTATGTCGGTTGAGGCCCCATCCTCACTATGTTATACATTATCGCATTCATGCATCATGGATTTTATGGCATATTGATATTGTATTTTTCCTATTATTTCCTTCTATATACATGTGCCCTTGTAATCTAACATTGATTTACAGGATTTCATGTTCATAAGCATTTGCATGCATGCATACTTAGTATATTCAAACATACTAATACATACTCTTTTGCCTACATGATCTAACCATGTAGGGACCAAAGACTATTATCTTCCACCTTTTGACGGCTAGCTTGATTGACAAAGAGTTACTTTTGGTGAGTCATATCATCTAAGGACAAGACACCTTCCATCTACCTACTATGATTATGATGTTTATTTTTTTACTTTGAGGGTAAGCTCAGGATGTGTCTTGGCCCCCGACTTATTCTAAACTAGAGGCATTATTGGACATCTTGTAGTCTTTTATATGATTATGCTATGTGTATTTTGGGATGCTATGATCACGTACTACGTATGAATGATATGATTATATGATATAGGATGACATGGAAAGTACTAAGTCCTATGATATCCCCATAGCTGGAGTCCTCTTTACCCATCCCTTTGTTTTTATGTGCTATGTGCTATATGAATCCATATTAATTCGTATCCCTATAATGTCCCCATAGTATGAGTCATACTTACCCGCCCTATAGAACTATATATTTAATGTATATATATGCGCTTCTGAATTAATGATGTTCGAGTGTATGCTATAAGGCTTATTTGGGGACTCTCGGGTTCCCATTCGTCATGTCACTCCTAGGCCCTACTCCTGGGTCGTGAAAAATATGATATCAGAGCACTAGGTTTATAAATTATCCTCAGAGTCCAACATGCCGCATTGGGTAGAGTCCTATTCATGGGTGTTAAGTGTACCATACCTATGAGAAGGTGGCTATGGTGACATTTTAAGAATTATCTCGCTTTTTTGTTTCTTATGTTGTGCTATGGACCATGTATTTAGACTTTATTATTCTAATAATGTCATTGGTACTATTTCATAAGATACCTCTACGAAGAGCTCCTTTACTTATGTAGGCCCCAGTTAATGAGGACCCAATTTGTCAAGATCCTATGGGAGAGCCAGTTACTTCTAATGAGCTTCGTGCTACCCTTGTTATGCTAGCTCAAGCCATCGCCAATCAGGTGAGGCAGGCCAATCCTCCTTCTCAAGTCCAAACTTCGACTTCTAGGGTGAGAGATTTTACCCATATGAATCCTCTGAAGTTCTATGGTTAAAAAGCTGATGAGGATGCACAAGAATTTATTGATGAACTTTGTAAAGTGTTGACTGTTATAGGGGTGACTTTTGAGGAGAAATTGAGCTAGTAGTTTATAAGTTGAAGGATGTGGCTCAGGTGTGGTATACTCAGTGATTGATTGAGAGGGTTGTTGATGCTCAAGTTGGTTGGGAAGAGTTCAAGTTTGCTTTTCTGAACCATTTCTTCCCTCTTGAACTTTTGGAGGAAAAAATGACAAAATTTATCAACTCAGGCAAAGTGGCATGACTGTGAGGGATTACTTCCTCAAGTTCACTAAGCTCTCAAAGTATGCTCCTATGCTAGTGGCTGACCCCATGCAAGAATGCACAAGTTTATTTCTGGGATCTCTGATGTGATTGTGAAAGAGTGTCATATGACCATGCTTATTCAGGATATGGACATCTCCAAGCTCATGACATATGCTGAACAGATTGAAAGAGAGAAGCTCAAGAAAAGGAAGGTGAATTATGCTAAGAGGGACGGTTATGATGGTGGGTTCTCCAACTCTAAGGGTGGTAGACATGGTTGCTTCTAGCAAGGCCAAGGCTCTAATTCAAGGTCTACTGATGCTAAAGTATCTCCTCCCAAAGCACAGGTTGGAGTTAGACCATTGCCTTTTCGATGTGACAAATATGGAAATTTCTATTTTGGGAGGTACTTGTGGGGATCAGGTGCTTGCTATGGGTGTGGTGATATGGGCCACCGAATTGCTGAATGTCCTAAGGTTGTTTAAAAAGGTCAAAGTCAAGTGGTTCGGGGTGATCAGGTTCAACCAAGGATTTCTCCAAGAGATGCTCCCAGAAACAACAGGTTTTATGCCTCGCATGCTCATCAAGGAAGTAAAGGAGACTCGAGATGTGATGACTGATATGTTAAAAGTCTTTGATTTTGATGCTCATGCTTTTCTTGATCTGGGTGTAAATTTATCTTTTATGACTACTCTATTGGCTGTTAAGTTTGGTTTGAGTCCTAAACTTTTGAAGGAGCCCTACTCAATTTATACTCTCGTGGGTGAATCTATTATTGCCCGAAGGGTCTATCGGGGTTTCCTATTTCAGTCCTACATAAAGTTCTTCCTTGTGATCTTGTAGACCTTGAGATGTTTGATTTTGGTATTATTATAGAGATGGATTGGTTGTATTCTTCATGTGCCTCTATTGATTGTAGAACTAAGTAAGTTAAGTTTTCGAATGAGCCTATTTTTGAATAGGAGGGTAGTAACTTTGCTATTAATGATCGATTTATTTCCTAACTCAAAGCCTTAAGAATGATCTCCAAAGGGTGCATGCATATTGTAAGGGTTAGATATGTAGGATCTGAGTCACCTATCCTTGAGTTGGTTTCAGTGGTTAATGAGTTTCCAAATATTTTTCTCGAAGACTGTCCCGATATTCCTCTCGAAAGGGAAGTAGAATTTTGCATAGATCTCCTTGCACATACTCAACCCATCTCTATTCCTCCTTATTGTATGGACCCAACTGAATTGAAAGAGTAAAAGCACAAATTGAAGGATCTTTTGGAGAAAGGTTTTATCAGGCCAAGTATTTGACCTTGGGGTTCTCCTGTGCTATTTGTGAGGAAGAAGGATGGATCGTTTTGGATGTGTATTGACTATTGATAGTTACATAAGGTGATCATCAAGAATAAATATCCATTCCCAAGGATCAATGATTTGTTTGACCAGTTAGAATGAGCTACTCATTTCTCAAAGATTAATCTCCACTCCGATTATCGTCAGTTAAAAGTTCGAGAGTGTGATATTCCCAAAACTGCTTTTTAGACTAGGTATGGCCATTTTGAATTTGTGATAATGTTGTTTGGTTGACGAATGATCTAGTTGTGTTTATGGACCTTATGAATCGAGTGTTCAAGCCTTTTCTTGATAGCTTTATGGTTGTCTTCATTGATGATATTCTGATTTATTCCCAAAGCGAATAGGAGCATATGGATCATTTGAGGTTGGTTCTTCAGACTCTGAGAGAGAAATAATTGTTTGCCAAGTTCAGTAAATATGAGTTCTGGATGGGTGAAGTAGCTTTCCTTGGTCGTGTGGTATCTAGTGATGGTATTAAAGTTGATCCAAAGAAGATCGAGGCTTTAAAGAATTGTCCTAGACGATTGAATCCTTCTGATATTCAGAGTTTTCTTGGGTTAGCTGGTTACTATCAAAGTTTTATTCAAGCATTTTTATCTATTGCATCTTCATTGACTAAGTTGACTCAAAAGAAGGTCAAATGTATATGGTAAGGTGAGTGTGAGAAGAGTTTTTAGACTTTGAAGGATTGAATCACATCAGCTCCTGTTTTAACCCTACCAGATGGCTTAGATGGATTTGTGGTGTACTGTGATGTTTCACGAATTGGGCTGGATTGTGTGCTCATTCAACATGGTAAGGTGATAGCTTATGCATTAAGGCAATTGAAAGTGCATGAACAAAATTACCCGATCCATGATCTTGAGTTAGTGGCTGTGGTGTTTGGTTTAAATATTTTGAGATATTATTTATATAGGGTTCATGTTGATGTTTTCAGTGATCAAAAGAGTTTGCAATATGTGTTCACCCAAAGAGACCTTAACTTGAGGCAAAGAAGGTCGACATGAGTGTTTTATATCATCCCAACAAGGTGAATGTTATGGTCGATGCTATCAGTAGGCTATCTCTGGGAAGTGTGGCCCATGTTGATGAAGGGAAGAAAGAGTTAGTCAAAGATGTTCATCATTTGGCTAGGTTGAGTGTTAGATTTGTTGACTCTTATGGTGGTGGCATTCGTTTTCAGAATGGGGCTGAGTCTTTGGTGATTGTTGATGTGAAAGAAAAACAAGATTTAGATCCCTCTTTGGTTGAGTTGAAGAAGTTGGTTGCTAAAAAAGAGATGGAGGTTTTTCCCAAGGGGGATATGGTGTGCTTCGGTATCAAGATCGGATATGTGTTCTCGAAGATCGGATATGTGTTCTCGATGTTGATGGACTTAGAGAGGTGATCATGAGTAAGGCCTACAACTCTCAATATTCTATATATCCGGGATCCACCAAAATATATCAAGATTTGAGGGAAGTGTATTGGTGGTATGGTATGAAGAATGACATAGAAAAGTTCATATCCGAGTGCCCTATGTCAACAAGTGAAGGTGGAACATCAAAGGCCAGGTAGTTTGACTCAAGATATTGAGATTCCTACTTGGAAGTGGGAAGATATAAATATGGATTTTATAGTTGGTTTTCCATGTACCCAGAAGTAGTTTGATTCTATTTGGGTTAATGTTGATTAGATTACCAAATCGACTCACTTCTTACTAGTCAAGACTACTTTCAATGCCCAAGGTTATGCAAGGTTGTATATTCGAGAGCTAGTTAGATTGCATGGTGTGCCTATGTCTATCATATCGTATCGTGGTGCCCAATTTACTTCTTACTTTTGGAAATGATTCCAAAGAAGGTTTGGCACTAAGGTGAAGTTGAGTACCACCTTTCACCCTCAAACTGATGGACAAGCCGAAAGAAAAGTTCAAACTATGGAGGACACGTTGAGGGTTTGTATATTGAAATTCAAGAGAAATTGGGATGATCATCCATTGCTTATCGAATTTACCTACAACAATAGTTTTTATGCTAGCATTGGTATGACACCGTTTGAAGCTTTATATGGGAGAAGGTGTAGATCCCTGGTAGAATAGTTTGAGTTGGTTGAGTTGGCTTTGATATGCCCAAATTTGGTGATTGAGTTGGTTGAGATGGCTTTGATATACCACTGATGGCCTTTAACCCTAGAAATACACCTCAACTTTACTCTTCTTTCAACTTATAATACTTCAAGTTGTAACGCATAGCTCCCAAAAAGATACATATAGCTAACCTTTAAAAATTTCGATTTTAAGTCTTCAATTAAGTTATGGGTTCTTCCATTATTGATGTAGTTTAGTATTGCGAATTGTGTGCTGTAGTTTTTAAGTGATTTAAACATGAATTTAAGCTTGAATTTATGAATGTTCATGGAAACCCTTGATGAATCAAATTGCATGTCCCTTTCATGATTCAATTAAGCATGGGTAACTTGAATTATGCCTTATTTACAGATTTCTACATGATTTATGATGAATTACCTTTCAAATTGTGAATTTAAGATTGAATTCCATTACCCAAGTTCTTGATCCTCATTCATGGCATATGCATGGTTATTGTTCTATTGAAACTCTTGATGAAACTCATGTTTTAAATGTAATGTTAGGACTTGTGATCACATAATCTCCTTGCCATGGCTCTTTGAGCATATTGGGTGGTTGCACCATATTGAATATTTTGAATGCTTTATATGATAAGCTATGTAGATGAGCTACTCTTATTGCATTGACATGGAATGATCATGAAATGTTTTGTAAACTCTTGATGGCCCTTGGCCTAAGCATGAACATGATTTGAACCATGGTTTGTTTGACTAATGATACATGTTTTGAAAACGAATGTAAGTATTCCTATTTTGAAGTTGCATGTACCTATATGTATTCCCGTGGGATGAGACTTAGTACCGAGGGATTGGAAGTGGGTGGACTATCTCCCGAGGGTCCATACTCCTTTTCGTCAAACCATGTGCCACCATGGATTAATTCCCTATATAGGGAACTCCATTATGTTACCCTTTGTTTCAAGGGTGTTTTGGATACTACTTGGCAAGTAGTCCAGATCCGAGTAGTGGCTCGCTCGGGTCTTTCCATGTTGTCGGTTGAGGTCACATCCCTGATTTATATATTGATCATAGGATTACATCTCATGCATCATGGCATAACATCTTGTTATATTATTCTTTGGCTACGTGCACTCCTTCCTATCACTTGTCCCCTTGTCATGTAGCTTGGTCATGCTATATTATCATGTGCATTGCATGCTCGCATACTTAGTGCTTAATTGTGTTAACCCATATTCTTGTTCGACATGTTCTAACCATGTAGGGACCAGAGATGATATCTACATTCTACCGGATAACACTTGATCATTTGTGAAGACTTGGCTAGTGGTGAGCCATTTTGTTCAAGGGCAATAGCCACCATCTATCTACCTACTTTACATGATGTTATTTGCTTTCTTATGTCTTGAGGGTGAGCCTCAAACTTGTGGAGGCCCCGCTCATCTATGTAGAGGCTTGTTGGACCATTCTAGACTCTTGTATGACTGACTTATATGTTGAATATCTTGGTTATGTAAAACTATACTTATTTAGCTTTGATTATGATAATGCTATCTTGTTATGCTTATGACTTGTATGATGGGTATTGTGGATGACTATGTGCTTATGTGAAACGTCCCAAAATCCCGGTGTGCCCCCATAGTTGAATTCTATTTTCCCTTACCCTTAGAGATTTTGTTATGTGCTATGTGTAAGCATACTTGTCCCATTCCCGATATTGTCCACATAGCTTGAGTCCCAAGTCCCAAATCCCTTAGAGCTTATGTGTTATGTGTTTAGCTTCCATGCTTCCGAACTGATGATGTGTGTAATGATGCTATGATGGCTTGATCGAGAGCCTTCGGTTTCTCCTTTGCCATGTCACATCTAGGCCCCTTATCCGGGTCGTGACAAGGCTAACCGATGTTAAAATAGTCATAGACAATGGCTAATTTAATCATATTCACATGTAAGGACTTTAGCCTCTTCCTCTTGCTTTTCAGTCAATCAATCTTCACAATAATAACAATCATTAGTATAGTAAACAGTCAGAGTAACATCCTAATATAGAAGATTATTAACGTACCAATCTTCAGTAGGTTCAGCATAACAACAAATATCCATGAATATAATGAATAATCACAAGTATTTTCTGCCATTAGATATTCAAAAGTGCATTAAATACTTGATATACTAATCACAAGTAGACTTCTTATCCATTCCTTCATATACAGGTATATATCATACTCTCCTACAACTCTCAGTAGCTACAATCATTCAGTCACAAGAAACATACCATTAGCAAGGAAGATAAACTACTACTAATCACCATCCACTGGACCCAAAACCAAATAACCAGAACTATAGCAAATGAACGTTATACAACTCATAGCCAGCCTGCACAATCTGACCTAGCACATATTGCCTTGACGGACTAAGATCCAATAATTCTAGCATCTAACAATTCAATCACAACACTATAGTGTTTAACAAATAAACCTAAGCTAGTAGGGCCCTCAATAGGTCC
Organism: Solanum aculeatissimum; assembly: GCA_038996855.1. Taxonomy (NCBI): domain Eukaryota; kingdom Viridiplantae; phylum Streptophyta; class Magnoliopsida; order Solanales; family Solanaceae; genus Solanum; species Solanum aculeatissimum. The sequence goes on along the minus strand of JBCEWC010008940.1, from coordinate 10,209 downwards.
ACCAAAACAAATGCAATTAGTACACACAAGTTATCATATTCATAACCCAATTAGGGGCAGTAATCAACCTAAAAGGCATAACTAGAACTCATAAGGTCTATAACGGGTCTAGAATGCAATCTCCAAAATATCTTTTGCCCTGGTCCTCACTTGATGAAAATCTGACCTCTATAGAAAAATTAACCTCTCCCTCTGGCAATAACCTGACAAATCAGCATAAACCATATAAAAGAACTTACAAGTACTAGAATAGTCTCCATAATAGGGCCTCAACTGTCACATCACAAACATGGGCCAAGTATGCCAAACAATCGATCAGGACAATCTATGAACCTGAATATGGAACAAAATACCAGTCGATGTATGACTAACAAACGTCTGCCCATTACTGGAGATATATTAGGTATAGATAAGGTAACAATCCCTGTGTAATCATCTATCATAACACGATGTGGAGCTAACAATCCTTACTCATAAGAATATTAAAATCGAGCCCATCTGACAATATAAAACCTGCCCAAATATCACAACCCTGAAGAGTCACCACACCTAACCTACACATCTGATCCCCCACTAAGGAATCTCCCAAATACATGAATCTAGCATAATAGAGACTCAGAGCTCATACTCAAGCAATCAACAAAATAAGCAGATACAAATAAGAAGGTCAAACCTGAATCAGATAAGAAAGAAGCTAGTTGTTAGCATAAAAGAGTAATATCTGTAGGTGGACTCATATGATGCCTTGTCCTCTAACTGAACTGGGGCGGTGTAAGATTGGCCCTAATGACCTCTATCTCTGATGTCTCCTCCACCCCATCTCCACTGTCTCTAACAATACCCCTGACCCTATGGGTCCTATTGAGAACTCTACTGATGTAATGACCCGTTAGATCATTTTGAGAATAAGTCCACACTTTTTCATAAAAGATCCTTTTCATAAATTTAAATTAAAAATTTTGGACTGTTAAGTAATTATGATTATTTAAGTTATGGGTAAATTTAGATAACTAATATAATTGAGGGGCTAAATTGTACTTATTTAATACCCTATACTATTTATTCCACATTTATTAAAAATAGGTTAATACGATTTATTATTTTTGATATATATATTTAAATTTTAAAAAAAGAAAAAAAGAAAGAAATAAAAAAAATATAAATAACTGTAAAAGGGGGATGAAGCCCTCAACTCACTGAAACAAAAGATAAATGGCAGAAAACAGAAAAAAAAGAATGACGAACAAAGCAAAAAAATGCGGGAAAGAAAAAGAAATTTTGAGATTTGAATTCGAGGGCTCGAGATGACTTTTTTATCCAATTTTTGAATCGAAAAATAAATATAGAAATATAGGTGTCATTGAATTCGTATTATTATGTAGATTGTGTATTTGAATAGATTTTGACCATCCGAAAGCATTATGAAAGGCTCAAGTTTCAGAGCGATTATTCCATTAATTGAGGCAAGTGAATTTTTTTATTCTTGTTAAGTGTATAGAATTGTGTGTTTCCTTTTTTTTTTGTGTTTGAGATTAATGAGACTTGATGATGGTTTGGTTCTTCTTATTGAATAATCCTGATGATGAAAAAGGGATAGTAAAAGGCAACTTGTTTATATAGTGATATGTGATATGTCAAGAACGATTTGAAAAACCTATTGATTTGTTGTTGATGTTGTATCATGATTGTGTTGTTGTAAATTGTGCATTATTAGAATAATGGTCATCTCCTTATTATTTCTGTGAAGATGTCTAATTTTATTGATTTTGAGACAAGATTGTGACAAAGGTTATGTGAATTGAGAAAGAATAAGAAACTAAAGAGGTTGTATCATTTTGAGGGACGTGTCGCACGCTGCGATAGATACTATGATTCGAGAGTTGGGTTGCACGCTGCGACAAATACTATGATTCGAGGGTCATATCGCACGCCGTGATGGATACCATGATTCGAGGGTTGTGCCACACACCGCGATAGATATTATTATTTGAGAGTCGTATCACACGCCGCGATGAATGCATGGACTAAAAGTCCCCCATGGGTCTTGGACTGAGAGACAGGGGGTGTGTATCTCTAGGTCAGACATGCATCATTATGCTTGACATTGTATTGCATTGCATTATGCATCTTTATCATTTATGTACTTGTGAGTGCCTATTTATGGAACTTGTGATGGATGAGCTTGATCCTTATATTGTAGTTGTGAAGGTTTGGTTGGAGAGTTAGGAGTACTCGTATTCTGTATTACTTGACTTTGAATTTAGGAGTTCGCTTGCTGAGTACCGTGTAGTTGGTACTCATCCCTTGCGTCAATATTTTTGTAGGTTATGTGCTTGGATCTTTGTGATATTTTCTTTTCTCTTTTTATCTGATGCTTTCTGTGGGGATTAGTGAGGTAGCTATTTGTCATCTCAGTGAGCCTCACCCTCTTATTTATGATCTTGTTCTACTTTAGAGACAACATCATTTGAGACTTGTATTTTTCTTTCAAATCTATTGTAACATATTACAGGCTTGTGCACGTGACAACAAGGTTTTGGGAGGATTTTAATTAAGTTGACTTATTATCCATAGTTAAACCTTTATTTTTATTATTTTTTTCGCACTTTATCGTTGTAATTGAGTTTTTGGCTGACTTGACTTAGTGGGATGAGATGAGTGCCATCACGTCCATTTTTGGATCATGACAGGTGGTATTAGAGCCCCAGGTTCATAGGTCTTACATGTGTACAAGACGAGTCTAGTAGAGTCTGGAGGATCGGTATGGATACGGTTATACGTATCTTTGAGAGGCTATTTAAACTATTAGGAAACTTCCTTTTGTTTATTCTTTCTCCATCATGCGTTCTTGATTCTATGTGATTTTTATCACTTTATTTTATTCCCTTTCACTTATAGAGATAATTCATGTTTAGTTATTATGTGAGTAGTTAATGGGTTGCATATGTATTGAATGTTAGATCTGGTACTAAAGTGTGTGTGATATACTTTTTAGAAAAATTAAAATTCTCGATATTAGAAAAGATTGAGTAAGGTGGTGACTCGATGATGCCCTTTAAGGATATTTGAGTGATGAAGTCAAACAGTGAATCGAGGGAGTAGAGAATTGAATTTAAAGCCATGTGATTTCATTTGTTTTGCTTTAGTTATGGTGATAGTGTTACGAATCATTGATATGGGTTAGATAACTATTGGGTAATATTTAAAAAATATATATATATGTGCATCTTGAATATGGTGATAAGCTATTTTGTGATTTTGAGGATGGTAATTAGTACATTAATTTTTTTTAATATAAGAGATATGGTAAGGGTGATAACGAGGCGATCAATAATAAGTCAAGATACATGAATTCATAAAGATCCCAAGTTATGAGCTAATGGCCATAGATAAAGGAATTGGGGTACAAGTTAAAATAAAGATTCAAATTTTCATCGTTAGTCTACATTTTTTGTTGTATATTTTTCAAGATATGAATTGGTAAAATAAATAATAATGGATAGCAATGACTATTTAGCATTTGGAAAAACTTGCATGTGGTTTGAGCCATAAATTTAGTTATTTTTTTATTGTTGAAGGACCTAAAGAAGTGTTCCACTTAAAGTTTTGATTTAGAGCATGAGGTAAAATGACATGTGTTATTGGTCAGAGAATAAAGTTGACAAGTGAGTTAGTGAAGGAACAAGAGTCTAATATGTTAAAGTATTAGTGAAGGAACAAGAATCTAATATATTGAAGAGTTCAGGGTATCTAAAATTTATGTCATAGAAGAATCTAAGAAAGAAGAAGGAATAAAATCTCTCGTATAGATCCTTGGTTCGGAATTAAATTTTTTACTAATTTTCTCCTTTGAGCTCATATTTACTAAAATTTTATTAGTGACTTTTATGAAGACAGAGTTTTGATTCGAGTGACAAACAATGTTGTTTGAAATATGCTATATTTTTATATTAGTTTAGATTGTTCAAATTATGGTAGATGACTTATGGGGTTGCTACAGTATGGATCTACTGTTCTACATGATTATTGAGGATTTTGAGGAGTTGAAACTACTTTGTTAATGGAACTACATAGATTATTGGGATGTGTTACACAGACACTGCTCAGTTTTGGAGATCTTTCTAAAAAGACTTAGGTAAGGTGAATCTTAGCACTGTTTTTTACCCTCAACCTGATGGTTAGGTAGAATGCACAATTCAGACCTTGGAAGATATGTTGAGAGCCTGTGTCATTGACTTCAAAGGTAATTGGAATGACAATTTTCCCTTGATTGAGTTCGCCTACAACAATAGTTTCTATTCAAGTATCCAGATGGCTTCTTATGAGGCCCTTTATGGGAGAAAATGTTGATCACTGATTGGATGGTTTAAGGTAGGTGAAGCAGAGTTGATTGGACCACACTTGGTTCACCAAGCTATGGAGAAGGTAAAAATCATCCGGGAAAGATTGTATACTACACAGAGTTGATAGAAATCCTACACCGATGTTAGAAGAAGAGACTTGGAGTTTGAGGTCAACGATTGATGTCTATTAAGGTGACACCTATGAAAGGTGTAATGTGATTCAGGAAGAAGGGGAAGCTAAGTCCGAGTACATTGGTCCTTACTAGATTTTGAAAAGAGTGGGCAATGTGGCTTATGAGTTGAAGCTACTACCAGAGTTAGCGGCCATATTTACAATCTTCTACATTTTGATACTTAAGAAGTATTTGGGAGATCCGCAGTTGGTTGTTCTTGTTGAGAGTATTGGAGTGAAGGAAAGTTTGAGTTATGAGGAAATTCTCGTTCAAATCTTTGATCGTCAAATTCACAAGCTGAGGAGCAAAGAGATTATATTTGTCAAGGTGTTATGAAGAAATCAGTTTGCAGAAGAAGCTACTTGGAAAGTTGAAAAGGATATGAGGGCCAATACCTTCATTTGTTCCTGCTTACCAATGATGAGAGAGTTGATGGTAAGAATTCCTTCCTAATCCTTGAGATTTCCTCTATTATGAGTTTGACCAAAAATAGTATTCTAGAGTTTGAGTGATAGATGATTTGATTTGTTGACTGTTTAACTACTTTACTTGCTTAACTACTTGACTGATTGGTTACATGAGTGATTTGTGAGCCATTTTTTATTGTTGGAGTCTGTTATAGAATTCATGCCTTGACTAGTTTCCTAGACTTTCTCTTCATTCGAGGATGAATGATCTCAAAGGGGAGATAGTGTAACACCCCCAAATTCATCCCACATAGACTGAGTATATACCCAGGGAAAACTGAGAGAATGAGTGAGAAAAATGGCTGAAAGAAAATTCACAAGGGTTATTTATGGATTGTAGAGAGATCTATGACCCATAAAGGGGCTTCATAAAACCGCAGATGACTTGGTGAAATTTTCTAAGTCTGAGGTCCATATACGAGACAACATATGACCCGTAAAACTATTCATGACCCGTAGATTGGTTTTATAAATTAGAGGTCCAAAAATTAATTTTTTAGTATCTTGAGCTATGACTTATCAGACAACTCGTAGAACTCTTTATGGCCCGTAGAAGTGGTTTTGTGCAAAATTTTAGTAACCTACATTTCTGGATCCCTCACCTACAAGAGGCCATCTACGGTCGATAAACGGGCTCTCGTAGAACCTTTCAATAGTTTTTAAGAGGGATATTTTTATCTATTCTTATCCCTTTTTAATCAAACCCTTGGATGTTTTAGACTTAATTAAAGTCCTAAAACAGAACCCTAAGGGTATTCTCTCTATTATTCAAGCTTAGGGCTTTCTTGAGACCACCAGAGGAGGGGGAAGAGCGAGAGTGGAAGTTCAGACATGAGGATCAATTGGAGTCTGATTGTTTTTTCTATTTCCAAGTATGTAAGGCTTAGTGTGGAACTATGTTCATTCACACACCCTTTTTACCTACTTGAGTCGAAATTGAGATAAGAGTTATGTTCTGAAAATCCTATTATCTAAGTACATAATTTTCTACATTTATTACGACTTCTTATGATAATGTATGAGGCACTTGTTGCATTGTATAGCTACCGATATGAAAGTGAGATGTAATTCTATACTTGAAAGCGTGAATCCTAAACTATATGACTTTTATGAAATTTTGTACATGAACTGAGTTGAGATTTGAATTTGATTATCTGAACTGCGCAAAATGAGAATGATTGAGCATGAGGAACATATTATATTGTAATTACATGTCCATTGATGCATTTTGCTTTCATTCAATGATGAGTCGAATTGAGTGAGTCTAAATGATCGTTTGAGTCTAATTGTTTTGCTTGATTGATTGAGTTGATGATAAATTGAGATGAGCTGAGTTGAGATAACCCGATGAGGTTGAGGATTGAGTTAATTGATTGAGTATTATTGAGATTTGAGTTGATTGATGAGTTGAGCATGTTTTAGTCTTGGGAGGAGTATCGAGAATTGAGTTGGGAGAGAGTGAATAACAACTCTAACCCATAGAACTATGTTTCTAGCATAGTATAGTCTTGCAGCATGTTCTGGCGACTCTTGTCCCAAAAGATGGACATTTACTATGGATCCATGAGAGAGTTGATCATCCTTTACCTTGGTAAGTTTAGGAAGGGTGTGGCAATGACGTCACCTTCATTGTGCATCACCAAACTAAAGGTGATGGGATTGGATGTAGGTTATGAGAAACTCCTAAGCAAATACTGATTGAGCATAGCATTTTAAATTGAGTTAACCACTACTGAGTCTATTTTAAAAGAATGATTTATTCTTTACTTGTAGATATACAGAGTTGAGTCAGGAGTTGATTGAGTTGAGTTGAGATTTACTTTTCCTTGAGCTTTTTTATATTCCAGTATATTCCATGTACTATCATCCACTTGGACCTGCATCATTTCATGATGCAGATGGTGATAGAGGACTTCAGACCACACATAGTTGAGGTCTAGATTAGTGCATTCTAGAGTTAGTGAGCCCTCCTTGCTTTCCGGAGGAGTCTTTATTCCCTGTTTTGATTTAGTACCCTATTTCCTTGATTTCTAGTATCCATGGCCTGTCATGGTACCATCTTGATTGTTGAATAGAGGCTTCATAGATACTGAGTAGAGGATTTTGTTGAGTATATTGTATTTCCAAACTTATCCATTGGAAACTATATTACAGAAGAGTTATATTTATCTATATGATGCCTTTTACTTGACTGTTTCTTCCTCTGTAGAGTTGATGTGATGATGAGGCCAGGTGGTTCTCTTGGGGAATCAACAATGGTTTTAAGCAATTTTTAACTTTTAACTCATTTTAAGCAATTTTTAACTTTTTTAAAACTACTTTAAAATTTGCCAAACACTTTTTTAAGCTAAAAAGAGCTTAAAAGCTGGTTTGAGCCAAAAAGACTCTAAATTTGTTCTTTATGTTATTATATCTTATTCATTGTCATGCTTTCAATTTATATATTCTTTGTGTAAAGAGATTACGACTATCCTTTTCAAGTTTTTAGTGGGTGCATGATAAAGATAAGTGAAAAATGCATTTTAAAAATTGAGAGAATATTTATGTTTAGCTAAATCTAAAGGTTGTATAGGATTAACAGATTTAAAGTCTTTTAATCAAGCTTTGTTGAAAAAACTTGCATGGAGAATTTTGACCCAAAAAGATTCACTACTTTTTAGAATTTTCAAAAGTAAGTACTTTTTGCATACTTCTTTTCTCAAAGCTACTTACTCCTCTGGTAGCTCCTGGATATGGAAGAGCATTATTCGGAGTAGAGATCTTCTATAAAAAGGTATTAGATTGAGGGTAGGGTGTGGAGATAGTATTACAGTTTGTATGGATCCATGGATTCCTAATCCTAGTGGCTTTAAACCTACTCCTATGCATGCTCAAATAGATGTTGAACTAAAAGTGAATGCTCTTATAGAGCAAACTACCCATACTTGAAAATTGCAAGACCTTCAGAATTATTTTTGTCCAAATGATTTTCATCCAATCATCTCTATACCTATTTCTACTACAAGATTTTCAGACAAGATTATTTAGCACCATACCAAGTCTGAAAAGTATGAGGTTAAGTCATAATAAAACTTAGCTAGGGAGATTATTAGATGTGAACAAGTAAATAACAAGAGGGACCAATCTAGTAATCAATCTTTTTCAAAAGAATTTTGAGACTTTTTATGGTTTATGAATATTAAAAATAAGTATAAGCACTTTTGTAATGACCTCGAAGGTCATTTTTGGTATTTTTAATCAAATTATCATTTTGCTCTTTTTGAAAGTTGCCTTGGATCATTATTAGATGAGTCAAGAAGTTGGATTTTGAAAACCTTGTAAAAAGTTGGAGTTTTGCTAAAGAATGAGTTTTAAAAGCTTAAAGTTGAAAATCTTGAATTTTGAGATTGTTTTGAGTTTTGAGTGTCAAAATTCGATTCCGTTGATTTCATCAGTTCCAGAATGCCAAATCTGATCAAGGTGAACTTGCAGAACTGAATTTGGAGTTAAAACGAGGATTTTGGACTATGGTTGCATTTTTAGTTCATTTTGAATCAAAGGTTTGACTTTGGTCAGTATTCAGAGTTCAGGAGCTTGCATCAAAATTCTATCAGTTGTAGTGGCTCCGGATGGTGAAACAAATGCTAGAAATGGCTTCGTTATAATTTTTAGAGCTTCCGAGAATATTTTGAGCTTTTGAGTCCAAAACTAGTTTAAACGATCTTTCTGAGGTACTGGGCCAAGGAGGTTCCGAATTTGAATTTTGGCAGTTTCATTGAGTTCAGAACGTCATTTCTGATACGGGTCGATGTTAATTTGTGTTAATAGAATTCTGAACGAATTCCTGAGGGTCTAGTTAATATCTCATTTGTTATGTTGTTGTTGCTACTTATCTGATCTGGTGCATTTACCCCTTACTCTCCGCGATCGCGCATCCTTCTTCGAGTTCGTGGAGCTATGATAGTTTAGTCTCCCTATTCGTGGATGCCTTGTCCGCGTTCGCAGAGTGTTAAGTCACCTGGGCCTCCGCGTTCGCAGAGCATTGCGTGGGCCTGAACATTAGCTTGTTTTAAAAGATATAATTATTTCATTTTTCATCATTTTCAACCCTTCAAGCTTCGTTTTCAAGAGAGATTTCAAAGATTTTCAAGGCAAATTGATTGGGTAACTATTTTCTAACATATTTCATTGATTTACATTCATTATTTGTCATTTTAACTTATAATTTTGGGATTTTAATGGTGGAATTTGGGGATTTTTTAGACTTTAATTTTTATACTTTAATTGTTGATTTCTCCCTCATCTTAGCTCTGTTTTCTATATGCTTTTCACCGTTGAACTCTTGATTACTTGAGGAACATTTTTATACATTAATTTTCAGATTCTGACATAATTGTTAGCATGAGATTTTTGACCATTTTACTCTTTTTTCTGAATTAATTGATTTTAGTGTCACTAGATTCGTTATGTGAATGTGATGCCATATTAGAATATATTTTGGTGATTTTGAGTACCGTAGAAGGGAGAAAGCGGTGATTTTGACTTGATTTGTGGCTTTAACTAAGGAGAATGGACTTCTAACCTTTTTTTTAAGTATGATTGAACCTTTTATTATCCTATGTGAATACGTTGGAGGTGATTGTAACATGAAATAGGATAGAATTATATAGTTGTAGGTCTTGAGTATGGGATTTCGGATTGGATAATTGTAAATGTTGTGATTTCTTTACTTGTAGAATAACTGTGGGGTTGTGTATACTTGTGAAACTTGGGAGTTAGTTGTCACGACCGGGATAGGGGCCTAGATGTGACATGACGAAAGAGGACCCGAAGACCCTCGATCAAGATATCATAGTATCATTACACTCATCATTGGTTCGGAAACGCGGAAACTAAACATGTAGCACATAGGCTCTAAGGGTTTAGGGGCTTGAGACTCAAGCTATGGGGACAACACAGGAAAGGGATAAGCATACTTGCACATAGCACATAATCATTCATCATGCTCAACATTCAAGTGATTATAATAACATGGAAACATAAGCCATTACCACAACATGAGGACATATCATAGATCAAGTGGAACATAGAGTCACAATACATTGCCAAATATCCAACATACAAGTTAAGCGTACAAGAGTAAGATTTTTCCAAAACATGCCTCTACATAGAAGAGCGGGGCCTCGACAAGCTTAGAGGCTCACCCTCAAGTCAAGAAAGTAAATACATAAACATAAAGGTAGATAG
>JBCEWC010008939.1:0-19320 GCA_038996855.1 Solanum aculeatissimum | reverse complement strand
TTGGTCTAATATATATATATAAATTTTTTTTTAAAAATTATGTAAAACTTTGGTTTTTCGGTGCACCGCGGTTTCAGGATCCTTACACCGAGAATCGAATCGAATCGAAAAATTGAAGAAAAAAAAATTGAAATCGAACCGAAAAATAGAAAAATTGAAAAATCGACATTGAAAAATTGAATTAGTTCGATTTGGTTTTTTGATTTTTTGATTTTTTGCCCACTCCTAACACTAACTTTGATTTAATATTTATTAATCTAATTAATTTCTCAAAGTTGATGATTTGTGTTAGTTTCTCTACTTAGATTATTTCGTGAGTTAAATGTTAATTTTGATCGGTCAAAGTCTTAGATACGTAAAAAAAAAAAAAAATTATAACTTGAAATAAGTCTTAAAATTTAAACTTGTTTTCTAACTTAAATATTTTTAAAGTTCCCTTTTTCTTGAAGTCGAATTTTTGAAAAGTTGGTTAAATCCCCTAATTGTCGGTCAACCGCACTTAAGCTGCAACTTTAAGTGATTAATTTTTTCTTAAAGTGAAAATTGAACCTCGTACTTTTAATCTTGGATTTTTAAAACTTTTCTATTTGGTTTTAAAAATTAATCTAAGTTTTCTTAATTTTTCTTTAAAAATTAAATGGCGACTCTGTAATTTTGAAATTGGTTTTTAATTACTTTAAATTGATTTTCGAAAACCAAAGTCTTTTTCTTTAATTAACAGAAATGACAACTCTTTTGGGGAAATTAATTAGGTTCTAACTCTTTGATTAGGTTATTTGACTAACTATTTGATAATTAATCATTTTTAATTTTCTTTATTTGCGCTTTATCTGTTTAATTACTTATAAACTGGCATTTTGCATTCATAGCACTTTCCTTATATTTGTTCATATTTGAAAAGATGATTTTGCGAATCCACAGTCAGATTTTCAAATATTTAATCCTTTTCGGGAAAAAGTGGCAATTTATTGGTTTGTAACGCGTTCAATGGTTGTCACGATTTCCAACTCAGCTTGTCCGCCTGGGTCTTCAGTCAATTCAAAAACTCACTCCTAGTCCGCCTAAAGCAGAGCCGAGCCCAAACCTGTTAAGTGCATTGACCTAAGTCGACCCAATACCTAAGGGGCATTGGCCCATTAGTAAGTCCACCCTGAGTCCAAAGTGGCTCCCGGCCCAACTGGACGATCTTATTGTCTGTTTAATTTAAAGGATGTATCTGTCATATAAATAAGTCATTGTTCATGAGTTTTGGGGGTTTCTAATATGTTTTCGTGTTTGTAGATGGCCGGACAAATTTCAAAATTTGACGTAATCATCGAGCCTTTTCTGCTGTTTCATAGACACCATATCTGGGAAGAAGTGAAGAAAGCAAAAAATGGAGCAGGATCTTCTTCTAGTTAGTTTTGTCCCCTGCGCGGGATTATTTTTCATTGTATTTGCACCTTTCCTTTCCCTAAAATGTATCCCTCGTTATTGCGCTTTGTAAATATTTTTTTTAATAAAATTTATTCTGGGGAACAATGAAATATTTAAAATGGCATGATACATCTTTCAAATTGATAGGTCAACCCTTGGCTCAAAAAGGTCACATATTCTCTAGGACGCGCAATAACTGTTTCTGTGCTACTTGATATAACTGTTTACGTGTTTATATTGTTTTATTTGGAGAAATTTTAGCCCATCTTTTTTCAAAAAAAATTAGAAGCCTTTAGGCATAAATATTAACCACTGTCAAATGTTCGACCAAATACTCTTTGAGTCTCAAGTTTCCCAACAAAGTCTGAATCTCCTGACCAACTTCTAAACTTTTTCTATTTCAGGAAAGATTTTCTTGCTGTCAGTTTATATTTCTCGCATTATCTCCATTTTGTACTTTTCAATTATCGTGTATTAAAGTACTGTTGAATTAAACTATCCCTTTGTACTGATCAAATTATGTAGGGCCTGATTTATCCTTTGGGAGATACATAGGCAGCCTTTCCAGGCCCGACACCTATCTATCAAAAGCTTTTTTCCCCTCTTTTTCATTTTCGATGATAGATATAAGAAGACCTTGACTCAACGCAAGTTAACTTTCCTGATACATTACATCCAAAATCAGATAGACAAATTCCTGTCTATTTTTTCATATCTCCTATACTCGTGGCTAGATTACTTCGAAATGATACAATAATTGTGTGTTTATTTGATCTGTGTGAGCTATTTTGTATTATATGTCAATTTCAAGAAACTAATATATGTGTCTTTTGAGTAATTTTCTTTCATCAGGTAATTAGAATTGATCTGTGATTGAAAGAAACTGGTTGAACACCCTTATTTCACCATATCAAAAGCTCACAAAAGTTCCTTTCCCGACCGAAACCGTCTACTAAGAGAAACGATAATGGCTTGAAGTAGCGAAGACGCCAGTCTGACTGAAGTCATGTGATGGATCCCGTTACGGCTGAGCAGAATAAATTGATTGCACAGCTGATGCAGCAAATAGTTGAGATGAAGAGGACCCAGGAGTTGACCAACTTAGTCATTACTGCCAACCTTCCCGGTCCAAATGATGGGAGGCCTTCGCTCCATTTCCCTCCTCAGAACCAACCCATCCCCATATCAACCAATTCACCCATTACCCCTATCCAAAATACCCCTACCATCGATTTAACCACTCTCAATACATATCCTCCAAATCCCATACCTCAAGTATCACTTTTGTTTCAAAATTCGAATCCGAATGTCCAAGCTTTTATTCCCCTTCAAAACCCCAATATCATCAACCCCTAGATAGTCCTTCTCGAAAATCAAAACCTTGACCAATACGCTCAAAACCCGCATGTAACCCAAACCCTGCCTACTAAAATCCCTATCCATATTCCCGTCCTAGTCAAGCCCCAGATTTCATACACTACCTACTTCTAAATAAGCCATTATGAAGAGAAGGAGAAGGAATGGAAGGCCACAAACGAATTGGCCAAGTTGAGCATCAAGGAAGAGATAGCAAAAGTCATGAGACAATATCAGTATACACCAGACGCCGCAAGCTTGAGCTATGAAGCTTTGTGTTTTCATCCTGACCTAGACCTCCCAAAAGGGTTTAAGGTTCCAAAGTTTGATATCTATGAGAGGACAGGAAACCCCCTAGCCAATCTAAGGGCTTACTGTGATCAGCTAGTAGGCGTGGGCAGGAATGAAGTATTATTCATGCGACTCTTCAGGCGCAGTTTAGGCGGAGAGGTTTTTGAATGGTTCACCTCCCAAGATGTAAATCAGTGGGCAGGGTGGAACGCCATGGCAAAAGATTTTGTGGAAAGGTTCGCCTATAATGTCGAAGTTGTCCCAAATCGTTATTCCCTGGAAACAATTAGGCAAAAGGCAACGAAAAGTTATCGCGAGTTTGCCTATAGATGGAGAAAAGAGGCTACCAGAGTTCGGTCTCCCATGTCTAAAAAAGAGGTTATTGATGTTTTTGTGCGCTCTCAAGAGCCAGAAATTTACGAGAGGTTGATACTGCTTATTGGGGCAAAATTCACCGAGATAGTCAAGATCGACGAATATATTGAAGATGGATTAAGAACAGGAAAGATTACCCATGCGTTGAATTCAATTGGACCGTCAGGTATGTTGAAAAATAAACGAGAAGATGTTTCTTCTGTTTCGAGGTCACAAGACAGGAGGAAACCCCCAAACCACAGCTCCAGAAAATCTATACCTTCTCCAGATCATTTTCAACACCCTTCAAACTCACTCCCAGTTTACTATGCCCAACCAGGATACCCATCTCCACCCCCAAATTACCAAATTCCTCTCCCTCAATATCACTCTCTCCAGTACCCAAATATCCATGAAAACTTTCAGAACCCATCACCAAGTTGCTCAAATGTGCAACTGATTTATCAAACTCCACTACCAACTACCCCATCCCAAATTACCAAGCTCTACAACCAAATTATCCCGCCCTGCCATATCCAAGATTCCAAACCCTTTCCCCTCCTCTTCGAAATATCTCGAATTATTGTCAAGTACCCCCACATCCACAAAATAACTATAACCCTCCCCGTCCAAGCACAGAAAAGAAACCTCCCTGGGTGTTTACTCCACTTGCAGAAAGCTGGACAAAACTATTTGAGAGATTATTGGTTGCTGGTCTAATCCGTCCTATTCCTTCAAAGGCAATGGACGTGAGTTCCAGATCTTTTAGGGCTGACCAAACATGTGCTTTCCATTCTAATAGTGTCGGGCATGACACTAAAGACTGTCTGAATTTGAAACACAAAATTCAAGATTTGATCGATGGTGATATGGTCGTTCTCCAGATCACCGCTCCCAATGTCAACAGTAATCCTTTAACTAATCATGGAGGAAATACTGTCAGCATGATTAAGAGAGAAGAAGATTGAAGTGTGGTCAAGACGATAGTCCCTGATAGCCTTGATAGTCTGGAAAAAGGTGTAGCATCCCTATGCATCACTGAAAAAGTCAAAGGTTATGGTTTTGACGCTGCAAAAGGTTGTTACTCTTGTTCTAGAAGAAATTCCCACTAAGAAATTTATGATCGAGATGGTCAGTACGCAGAGCCTGATCAAGGCAGACAGAGTTTGTATTATAGAAAAGTTAGTTTAGAACCCAAGCAAGAATGATCAGTCCAAGAGGCCGGTAAGTGAGGCTAAAGCGAAGGAGTTTTGGAGAAGAATGCAACCGAAGGATTATTCTATTTCAAAGTATTTGGAAAAGGTACCAACCCAAATTTCTGTATAGGCGCTATTGACGAGTTCACAGCAGCATAGGCAGACATTGATAAGAGCATTGGAGGACACTTACGTGCCTGTAGGAATAAACAGTGACAATGTTGTAGCCATGATAAGCGGGGTCACCCGAGGGCATCATATCAGCTTCGGCGATAAAGAGCTAACCATTCAAAGGGTCGATGCACAACAAAGAACTTCATGTCACAGTTAAGTGTCGTGATATGATTCTAAATTGGGTTTTAATTGATGATGGGTTTGATTTGAATATATGTCTGTTGTCTACTCTCAACCAATTGAAATTTGATGTCAAAAAAATCCACTGGAGTCAAGTTAATGTCAGAACGTTCGATGGTGGTCGAAGAGATACATTGGGGGCAGTGAACTTGGGAATCCATGTGGGCCCTGCTGAGTTTTTCACCGAATTCCAAGTAATGGATATAGATACAAGCTACAACATGCTTCTGGGAAGGCCTTGGATTCACATGGTTGGAGTTGTACCTTCCACTCTTCACCAAATGATGAAGTTTGTGTGGAATGATCGTGAAGTGGTCATCTACGGTGAAGGCAGTCATTCAAATATATACGCACCAATCGTCGACAATATCGCTAGGTGGTCTGATTTCTACACTGTAGAATTAGTGAATGCCACTGATGATGATTTGTTAACTGGACCTTTTATGCCTGCTGTTTACAAGATGATTGCTTCATTCATGCTTAGGAACGGATTCGAGCTAGGTTTTGGACTTGAAAAGTATCTGCAAGGTATCACCGAACATGTCTCGTTGCCGAAAAAATAGTCAAGGTTTAGGTTAGGGTATGTTGCTTCGGAAGACGATGATTGGGAGACAGAGAACCAAAATGTCGATCGAGCGCTAGCCAGATCGATACCCCATCTGTATCAGTCTTTTCCAATGCGAGAATGCAACAATAGTGACGGTCTAGGAGAAGGAATTGGGAATCTGTTCGAGGAGATTGATACTGTTATTGATGACGCAAATGAGCCTTCAGGAATCCAAAAGGTGGAGCCGAACGAACAAGGGCTGAATTAGTTATCAACTCTGCTTTTGATTCTCTGCTCATATTGGTAGTTATCTGTTTTTAAAATAGGTGGCAGTCCGAAGGAGGCCCAGGACCCGCCTTTATTTATGATTTTCCATTGTATATTTATATTTTTGAAATTCTCTATGAGGTACTAAAAAGACAAATTGGCCCCTGGTCATGGCCAAGTTTGCACTTCTCTTTTTAAGTTTAAATGAAAGGCCTCTCTTTATTTTAAAATTTATTTATTTACCGTCCATTTTTATTGTTCTAGTTCTTCTATCTAACTATGTTTATTTATAATTTCAGTAAAAATAATTTTAAATCTGTCAATGTCATGTTATGTCCAAAGCTAAACGAATAGAATGAAGCAAATGGCACTTAGCCTGAAGAATATACTGAAAAGACCATAGTGCCCGAAGATCTTACTGAAGAGTTGAGACAGTTTGAGAATCGTGACAGACCTAACTTGGAGGAAACAGAAACAGTGAATCTGGGAGATGAAAAATGTGTCAAAGAAACTAGAATCAGTGTTCATTTGAGGGATTTTCAGAAAGAAGAACTCATCATTTTACTCAAGGAGTATATAGATGTATTCTCCTGGTCCTATGATGACATGCCAGGTTTGAGTACATACATTGTCTCTCACAAACTGCCGATTAATCTAGATTTCAGCCCAGTAAAGCAAAAGACTCAGAAATTCAAGCTAGATCTGTGTCTGAAGATCAAAGAAGAGGTTGCAAAGCAAGTCCAATCCAAGGTGGTAGAAGTGACCCAATATCCCACCTGGTTGGCCGACATCGTTCCAGCGCCCAAGAAAGATGGAAAGATTAGAATTTGCGTTGACTACAGAGATCTCAACAGAGCCAGCCTTAAGGATGATTTTCCATTGCCAAGCATTCACATTCTTATTGATAATTGTGCGAAGCACGAGATGCAGTCATTCGTGGATTGCTTCGCAAGTTATCATCAAATTTTAATGGATAAAGAAGATGCAGAAAAGAAAGCTTTATCATACCCTGGGTGTGTATCATTATCGAGTGATGTCATTCGGTCTTAAAAATGTCAGAGCTACTTATATGAGAGCTATGACAACTTTATTTCATAATATGATTCATAAGGAGATCGAAGTGTACAAGGATGATGTCATTATCAAGTCCCGCGAGAGTTTGGATCAACTAACTCATTTGAGGAAATTTTTTAGCCGGCTGCGTCAATATAGCCTGAAACTGCATCCAGCCAAGTGTTCTTTTGGGGTGCCAAACGTTAAATTGTTGGGATTCATAGTCAGTAGAAGAGGCATAGAGCTCAATCCTTCTAAGATCAAAGCAATTCAAGAGTTGTCTCCTCCAAAGTCAAAAAAAGAAGTCATGAGTCAGTTCATAGCCCAATCCACGGTTATTTGTGAGCCTATCTTTAAGTTGCTAAAGAAAGATGCATTGATAGAATGGACAGAAGAGTGCCAGACCATTTTTGACACCATCAAGAGTTATTTGTCTAATCCACTGGTGTTGGTCCCTCCACGTGAATGAAGTCCGTTACTATTGTATTTTTCTATATCAGATAATGCATTCGGATGCTTGTTAGGCCAATATGATAAGACTGGAAAGAAAGAGAGAGTGATATACTACCTGAGTAAGAAGTTCACTCCGCATAAGGCTCAGTATACTTATTTGGAGAAGACATGTTGTGCTTTGACTTAGGTAGCCCAGAAATTGAGACATTATTTGTCTTCATACACAACATTCCTCATTTCAAAGATGGATCGATTAAGGTATATTTTTCAGAAGGTGATGCCAACCAGAAGATTAGCCAAGTGGCAGATGTTGTTGAGTGAGTTTGATATTGTGTACGTGACTCAGAAAGCGATCAAAGGGCAGGCTTTGGCTGATCATCTGGCAGAGAACCCCATTGATGATGACTATGAGCCGCTCAAAATTTACTTCCCAGATGAAGAGGTATTATTTGCGGGGGAAGATATCCTTGATGCATATCCCGACTGACAGATGTTCTTTGATGGAGCTGTAAATTGCCAAGGTAGCGGTATCAGAGCAGTTTTGATATCAAAATTTGGTCAGCACTATCCTATGGTTGCGAAACTTAAATTCCATTGCACTAATAATATGGAAGAATATGAAGCTCGCATTCTTGGAATGAAAATGGCTATAGATATGAATGTTTAAGAGTTGTTGGTTATCGGGGACTCAGATTTTCTTATTCATCAAGTTCAAGGAGAATGGGTGGTGAAGAATCCAAAGATCGTGCCCTATGTGTAATTGGTACAGAGGTTGTGTAAAAGGTTTTGAAAGATCGAGTTTAAACACACCCCAAGGTTATAGAATGCGTTTGTTGATGCCCTTGCTACTATTTCTTCGATGATCCAACATCCAGACAAGATGTATATTAATTCATTAGAGATAGATCTGAAAGAGCAACCTGTCATTGTTTGCATGTTGAAGCAGAACCCAATGAAAAACCCTGGTATTTTGATATAAAGAAGTATTTAGAGACTGGAACCTATCCTGAAAATGCTACTTCCAATCAAAAGAAGGCTACAAGACGAAAGGCTAACAATTTCTTTCCAAGTGGAGAAATTCTTTATAGGAGAACTTCAGATCTGAATCTCCTTAGGTGTGTTGATTCTATAGAAACCGCGAAACTTACTGAACAGGTACATGCTGGGATTTGTGGTACTCATATGAGCGGGCTCACTTTGGCGAAGAAAATCCTGCGAGCTGGTTATTTCTGGATGACTATAGAGCACGATTGTTGCAAGTTCATCCAAAAATGTCATAAGTGTCAGATACATGGTGATTTGATTCGAGTACCTCCTCACGAGCTCAAAGCTATAAGTTCTCCCTGGCTGTTCGTAACTTGGGATATGGGTGTTATCGGTCCTATTAAGCCATCTGCCTCTAATGGTTATAGATTTATTCTAGTCGCTATTGATTACTTCACCAAGTGGGTGGAAGCGATCTTCTACAAGTTTGTGACAAAGAAAGTGGTAGCTAATTTTGTACGAAACAACTTAATATGCTGATTCGGGATACCAAATTCCATCATTACAGATAACGAGGCGAATCTTAATAGTAATTTGATGAAAGAGATATGTGAGTAGTTCAAGATTACTCATCGAAATTCAACAGCATACCGTCCTCAGATGAACAGAGTTGTAGAAGCCACTCACAAGAATATCAAGAAGATCTTGAGAAAAATGATTGACAAGCACCGATGATGGTATGAAATGTTACCATATGCTTTGTCGGGTTACCGTACGACTGTCAAAACTTCAATTGGAGAAACTCTGTACTTGTTGGTATATGGAACGAAAGTGGTAATACCTGCCGAAGTTTAAATACCATCATTAAGAATCGTTCAAGAAGCTGAGTTAAGTGACGCAAACTGCGTTCATAATCGAATTGAGCATTTGGCCTTGATTGATGAAAAGAGAATGACTGTCATTTGCCATGGTCAGTTATATCAACAGAGGATGATTCGTGCTTTCAATAAAAAAGTGAGACTTAGAAGGTTCCTTGTTGGTCAATTGGTTCTCAACACATTTTTCCTCATCAAGATGAGTACAAAGGAAAGTTCGCACCGAATTGGCAAGGGTCGTATATGGTTCGCAAAGTTCTGTCAGGTGGCGCATTGATTTTATCAGAGATGGATGCTCAAGAATGGCCAAAACCGATCAACTCAATGTTGTCAAAAGATATTACGTCTGAAGGTTTAGAATTTTCTTGTATTTCTTTCCCTGTAGTCATGTTTTATTCCTGTATTCGTTTTGAACTTAATTCCCCTTTGTAATGAACTACGTTTGACCTGAATTCTCAAGAATGAGATACGTAGGCGGTCTATGTCGGCCTCGGTCATCCCCTTATCCCTTTTTATTATCCTTTTTTTAGCTTGAACTCCATTTGACCTGAATTCTCAAGAATGAGATACGTAGGCGGCCTATGACGGCCTCAATCATTTCCTTATTTATTTTCTATTGTCCTTTGCCTCCTGAGAGGGGAACTATGTTTGACCTGATTCCTGCCTCAACGAAATACGTATTTATTTTTCATGATTCGACTTATTTGTCACTCCTCCCGAACCAAAGGCTATCTCAAAATAAGAGATTTCCTTTTCAACCGATGGATTTGAACTACAAACAACCTGATTTCTCTGTCCAAGGATATGTAGGCAGACTCAATTTTGAAAATTTAGTTGTATTCTAACCTTTACTCTTAAATCTCATTCCCGAGTATCTCAATCTCTCCATAATTCGATGTTGGGATAACTTTTAATTTTTTGAAATCATGTGTAAAATCCAGCGTCTTGAACTATAAGTGGCATGAATTCTCATGTAACCTGAGATATGTAGGAAACCCAAAATCAGGGTCCGACCATAATTTGTCGAAGTCCGTACTGGGAGCCTTTCAGATGAAGATGTGGTCAGCTAAAAATTGGATTTGTCAAGTTTCTTTGTCTATAATCTCTTTCATCGATCATATCCAAAGAAAAGGACAGTTGTTGACACTCAATTTTTATCCTCCACAATACAAATTAAATATTGAGCTTTCAATTTTAAAACAACTTGGAATAATTAACTTTCGAAAAACACAAATTTTTTTTTAATAACTTTTAGAGTTTAAATCCTTTTATCCCTAATCATGTTCTATACATTTTAATTTCAAATGTTGCATATTTTAATTTTTCACCAAGCTTTCAATAAGAATTTTTGTTATTTTTAATTTAATCACTTCTAGAATTAACCATTTCATAGTTAGATTAATTATTTTAAGTTGTTGACATTTAAAAGCTCTTTAATTAATTCGTATTGATTTCGTCTCGTGATCAATTTAATTAATTAATTCTAATTGATCACGTTTTAAATTGTCATGTTTGCATTTCAAGTGGCTATTTACTCAATCTAATTTTCCCAATCCTTGGATCCCTTTTTCAAACCCAATTCTAATCCCTTTAAACCCAATCTAATTCTTTTTCATAAACTGATCTCAGCCCAAAACATTTGATCCACCTTGGCCCATTCATTCACTCCAACCCGGCCCACCTTTATTCTCAGCCAACATATCCTCACATACACAAACATATACACACGTATACTTACATACACTCAAACGACCCCACGCGCCCCCAATTATTCCCTCTTTCTCCCCTGACATACCTCACCCTCCTCACGCTCCCTCTCCTTCATCTTCTTCGCGAAGAACAACGCCAAGAACCTTCGTCCCTCATTCGCCTTAATTGATTCTTCTAACAACTCGATTCCCTTCATCTTCTTGTTCAACGTGTGTTGCATTTTAGTCGATTTCTAGTTTTTTGTTTCAGTTAAGTAGGACTTCGAAATATTTGTTTTGCTTCAGTTAGTATATATATATATAGGCTATGTTTCCTTTTTTGCTCTTCTAATTCACTTTGTTAATGCTCTGGTTATAACATGTCCCCGTATTGGATTTCGTTGACTTGCCTCATTTCGTTTATGTTCTGTGTTCAATATGCCTATCATATGAATGCTTACTGTTTTGTTTATGGTATCAGGAGTCATTAGATATGAAAAAAATACAATTTTGCTCTTGTTTTCTTTGTCTCTCATTGTTGGGGGTCGATATTGTTGAATTAATGCGATCGTTTAGCTCTAAATTGCAGTAACCTGCGCCTCATTTTGCTTTAGCACATATTAAAATGTTTTGCCTTGCTTCTTGGTTTCTTTCCATCATTTAGAAAGGGATAAAAATAGATTAGTGAATAAGAGACTTGTCTGTTATAGATTTATTTGGGTTCCTGTTTTCTCAACTTTCAAAACTCAAGTTTCAGTTTGCAAATCACTATATCAGTTCATAACATTTAAATTCCAAGAATGCATACCCTTTTACTGGTGCATTTGTTTTCCTTGTTTCTTTTTCTTTGCATTGAGACCCTTTCAGTTTGTTTGTGAGCATTGGTTAACTTAGTCACATGCTGCTGTTATATTGACTTTATACTAAAATTTTTAGATTGATTAAACTTGTCTGTTTCTTTCTCTTCTTGGAATTCTATCATACTTTAAAAATCAAATTGAGGCATCAAGTTTTCTTAATTTGAAAACTTAATTTTGACTGGTCATATTTGATCTGTTTTCTGGTTTGGTTAGCTCATTATGATAATGTCTTCTCTTAGGAGCAGGGTTTGTTCATTAGTTTATTTAGATTGAGTAAAGTTTGGTTTGTTTGAATGCATATCACCATGCCTATAACGTTAAGGTTTATTCAAATCGAAGGAAGCATGTTTTGGTCTCTTCGCTGAAATTGGATGTTGCTAAGGTGATATCACTGTGGTGTATCTCTTGTATAAGTTAGTCTGCTTTTATTCCAAATGAGCATCATAAATGTAGGATTTTGTTTGAATTTATTTCAATGGCGGCTGGTTTGATAAGTTTGGTCTCTGCTTGTGCTATTTGTGTCAAAACAAGCTCATCCTCATTCCTCATTTATCTTGAATTTATACGTTATGCAGTTTAATTCAAGTATCTTTATGGTGTGATATCTCAAGTTTTCTTGTTCACTGTTATAGGTTACTTTGCATATATTTCAATGTTTGATAGTATTTTTTTTTTTTAGTCATACGTATGAATATTTTATTGGTTTCCATTTTCTGATTATCCTTTCTCCTAGTAATAGGTCATAATTTATATATTTTTTCTTGATGGCATGTGACACTCTTTGAGTCCCTTTGGGACCTTTTTCCTTGCATTCCCGGTCATCTGTTGGGAGGGAGAACTGCCGTACCAGTCGGGGAAGTTGAAAATCAGTGATATACACTGGTATACTTTAGTATATCGTGTGTATACATGAAAGCATACCGGGGGAGTAGAGAAAAATGGGCTAAAAGGCCTAAAGATGCAGCAGCCTTGGAAGTTAAAAAATGGGCAAAATAGGCCCATTTATTTTTTAGAAGGATTAGGACAGGAAATTGAGTCTGTCAAACCTAAGTTTTATTTAATTTACTTTCTTCTTTTTTAGGATTTTTATTGTTTGATGATATTTATTTGTTTATTTGTATTAACTCTAACACTAACTTTGATTTAATATTTATTAATCTAATTAATTCCCCAAAGTTGATCATTTGTGTTAGTTTCTCTACTTAAATTATTTCGTAAGTTAAATGTTAATTTTGATTGGTCAAAGTCTTAGTTACGTAAAAAGTTTTTTTTTTAATAACTTGAAATAAGTCTTAAAATTTAAACTTGTTTTCTAACTTAAATATTTTTAAAGTTCCCTTTTTCTTGAAGTCAAATTTTTGAAAAGTTGGTCAAATCTCCCAATCGTCGGTCAACCGCACTTAAGCGGTCACTTTAAGTGATTAATTTCTTCTTTAAATGAAAATTGAACCCTGTACCCTTAATCTCGAATTTTTAAAATTTTTCTGTTAGGTTTTAAAAATTAATCTAAGTTTTTTTAATTTTTCTTTAAAAATTAAGTGGCGACTCTGTAATTTCAAAAATTAGTTTTTATTACTTTAAATTGATTTTTGAAAACCAAAGTCTTTTTCTTTAATTAACATTATACTTATGATGTCGGGAATATGAAAAATGACAATATTATTCAAGCTATGAACGACAATATATATGATCAGGTCAGAAATGTTAGAGACAATGACAATATTGTTCAAGCTCCAGGTCAAAAATATCAGTGACAATAGCAATATTACTTATCATAGCAATCCAATTCCTGAAATCATCATGAATCCTTGGGAAGAGAACATGGAGCATCAACAAAATTTTGTAATAATTTGATGTTTTATGACGATCATCAATTCATCCAAGAGATTACTCCTCCAAATACGTTGCCATCATCAAGTAATTATGTTGATCGTCATCCAAATTATGGTGATCATGGTGACAATAATATTCATGACATGTTACTATAAGATCGAAAAATATTTTTTACTAATATTTAAAATCATTGTTTAATAATGGTAATATTAAAATTTGACTATATTTTATATGTATAGTTGTACAAAGTTTTGCATTTGAGAAGTCATATCTATGCAAAGTAACAAAAGTGTAAAACATTTAAATAGGAAAAACTAAGGAGCCAACAAAAATTTACAAATGAAATTCCACGTGGCAGGTTTGTGTCGGCCAACGGTCCACGTGACAGTGAAGGAGTGATCTTTTGGTAGTAAATTAAAACATTTAACCAGGAAAAACTAAGAGGCCCACTAAATTTGTGAATGAAGTTCCACATGGCAGATTTTTGTTGGTTGGAGTTCTACATGACAGGTTTTTGTTGATTTGATAGTAAAGTCACACTCAACATGCAGTGTCACGCTCCAATCGTCTCTCCTTGCTATTTTTTTGTCTTGATTTATGTGACACTGATAGATTCTCTATATATTTTAAAATCTAAGTTATAAATTATTGCGACCTATAGTACATTTTATATTAATCTTAAGTAATGCATGTTATTTATTTGGTTCTTATTTATGTTTCACATATAAAATTTGGAGATCAATTGAATTTTTGGTTAAATAATTAATTGTTGTAAGTGAGTCTCATTATTGTTGATATGTAAAAATAAAGAAAAATACAAATGTAGGTATCGAGATTCGAACCTGTGACGTCCACCATGTAGCATGGAGTTTGATATAAAGTTAAACACACGGATATATGATTGGTTTGGTCGTTGAGTTTGTACTAATTTGACGACGCGGCGCGATATCATTGGTTTCATCATCCCTCAGGACTTCCCTCTGGGATTTGAACCTGCAACGTCTGACATGCAATGTCACGCTTCAAACACGAGGTCATGTCTCTTCTTTCTCTTTTATTTTTTTATAACTTTTAAAATTTAACTTTTCACATGACATATTACCACAGGATCAAAAAATTCTTTCTACATTTGAGTCAAATAGTTTGATATATATATTTAATTTAACATTACAAAATGTATAAACTTTGTCAATTTTTTGGTCAAATTAAATAGAAACAATTAAGTAAAATGGAAATAATATTTAGTTTGGTTAGTATGGACCCATAAATATTTTTTTGTCTTGATTTATGCGACACAGATAGATTTTTATATATTTTTAAAAAATTTAAGTTACAAATTATTGCAACTTATAGTATATTTAATGTTAATCTTAAACTTTTTTGAAATCAATTGAATTTTTAGTCAAGTAATTAATTGTTGCAAATGAGTCCCACTATTGTTAGTATGTAAAATGAAAGAAAATTGCATTGCTACGCTCCAGCCATCAGATCAAGTAGCCAAGTTTGATATAATTAGACCATGCAGAGTATATGTTTGGTTTCATCTTGAGGGGCAAAAACAAAAGACCCATAAATAACTTTTTTTTTGTCTTAATTTATGTGACACAAATTTTTTTTATATATATATTTTTAAAAAAATTCACTGTTGTTGGTACGTAAAATGAAAAAAAATAAAAATGTTGTTGGGATTCAAACCCACAACGTCTAGCATGCATTGCTAGGGGCAAAAATGAAAGACCCATAAATATATATATTTTTTGTCTTGATTTATGCGACACAAATTTTTTATATAATTTTTTAAAAAAAATTTAAGTTACAAACTATTGCAACTTATAGTATATTTAATGTTTATCTTAAAAACTTTTGACATCAATTGAATTTTTGGTTAAGTAATTAATTGTTGTAAATGAGCCTATGTGACATGCAACCATCACCCATTCAATCTAACCCACAGAAAAGAGAAATTCTAGCCAATTCAAATGTCCAGAGAAGACCAATGGACGATGTAGGCAACATAGAGGTAAAGTCTCTAGACTTGGTTATCTGTTTAAGTGCAATTATTTATAGCACAATGCAAATTCTTTAATAGAAGAATAATGTGAGAAATATAAGAAAAAATATTATTGAATTGTGTACCTAAATTATTACATAGAGATCCTATTTATAGACACTACAATATAATCCTTTACCAAGTAGGATAGTACATACTATTCCTATTCCAATTCCAATTCCAATTCTAAGTAGGATTATACTCCCCCTCAAGTTGGTGCATACAAATTATAAGCACCTAGCTTGTTACAGATATAATGAATGCGAGGACTATTGAGGGACTTGGTGAAGATATCTGCAAGTTGATCACTTGACTTCATAAATTTTGTAACAATCTCTCCTAAAAGTATCTTTTCTCCGACAAAGTGACGATTAATCTCAATATGCTTAGTTCTTTCATGAAACATTGGATTTGATGCGATATGAAGGGTTGCTTGATTATCACACACAAGTTCTACATGATCAATTTTGTCAAATTTTAGCTCCCTCAACAATTGTTTGATCCAAACTAGCGAAGTTGCTGCAGTCATTGCTTGATATTCTGCTTCTGCACTAGATCAAGAAACCGCACTCTGTTTCTTACTTTTCCACGACACCAAATTACCTTTGACTAGCACATAATATCCGGATGTAGAATGTCTATCAGAGGGTGATCCTACCCAATCGACATCTGTATATCCTGTGATATTCTCATGGCCTTGATCTTCAAAGAGCAATCCTTTTCTAGGAGTTAACTTTATATATCGCAGAATACAAACAACCACATCTCAATGACTATCACAAGGTGAAGTTATAAATTGACTTACAACACTCACATGGAAAGAGATGTCAGGTCTAGTTACTGTGAGATAATTTAACTTCCCCATTAGTCGTCTATACCTTTTAGAATTATTGAGTGGCTCCCCCTGTCCCAGAAGGAGTTTAACATTTGAATTCATAGTAGTGTCAATGGGTCTACATCTCATCATTCCCTGTCTCCTCAAGAATGTCTAAGACATACTTGCGTTGAGAAATAACAATACCTGAACTAGACTGAGCAACCTCAATACTTAGAAAATATTTCAGTTTGTCGTTATTCTGAAAATGCTTAAAGAGATGTTGCTTCAAACTAGTGATACCATCTTGATCGCTTCTAATGATAACAATGTCATCAACATAAACAATAAAAAAAATGCATAGATCTGATACAAAATGTTGATAAAATACAGAGTGATCAACTTCATTACGAGTCATGTCGAACTCCTAAATTAGTCTGCTGAACTTTCCAAATGCCTACTTCAGCTGTTTAATTATATTTCTTTATCTGATTCTACTATAATTTTACAATATTACCCCTGATGAGATATTTTTTCAACTGTTTTAACTGTGATTTTATTATCTCATTTTTGCAACTATTTTGATTGTGATTTTACTATCTCGCCCCGATCAATTATTTTAAGTCATGAAAAATGAGATATCTTCTATCTCATTATATATAAGTGGGGGTTCTACCCACCACCAAACCAATAACATCTCGCCATGTGGCACCCTCTCCGTTATCCTGCCTGCTTGAGCTGCCTGCTTCTACTCCTGACCAACCATAACCTTCCAAAGCAGGCAACTCTTCGTCGTCCTGCCTGCTTGAGCTGTTTGCTTCAGCTGCTTAATTATATTTCTTTAACTGATTCGACTATAATTTTATAATATTACCCCCGATGAGACATTTTTTAACTATTTCAACTGTGATTTTACTATCTCATTTTTGCAACTGTTTCGATTGTGATTTTACTATCTCGCCCCGATCAATTATTTTAAGTCATGTAAAATGAGATATCATATTTTTATTATATACTATATATGTCAGTCCTCCTTTCCGTCGTCCTGCCTGCTTTTGCTCCTGACCAACCACGACCTTCCAAAGCAGGTAGCTTTACGTCGTCCTACCTGCTTAAGCTGCCTGCTTAATTATATTTCTTCAACTGATTCGACTATAATTTTACAATATTACCTCCTGATGAGATATTTTTCCAACTGTTTCAACTGTGATTTTACTATCTCATTTTTGCAACTGTTTCGATTGTAATTTTACCATCTCGCCCAAATCAATTATTTTAAGTCATGTAAAATGAGATATCATATTTTAAATTCAAATTTAGTTATATGAATAACAATGTAAAATCTATATAAATAAGTGTCACTCTTACTTTCGGTTGTCTTGTCTGCTTGAGCTGCCTGCTTTCCCTCCTGACTAATCACAATCTTCCAGAGCAGACAACTCTTCATCGTCCTACCTGCTTGAGTTGTCTGCTTCAAGTGCCTACTTCAGCTGCTTAATTATATTTCTTTAACTGATTCTACTATAATTTTACAATATTACCCCTGATGAGATATTTTTCCAACTGTTTCAATTGTGATTTTACTATCTCGCCACGATCAATTATTTTAAGTCATGTAAAATGAGATATCATATTTTAAATTCAAATTTCTTCTATATCTATATATATAAGTGTGAGTCCTACTTTCATTGTCCTGCCTATTTGAGTTGCTTGCTTCTGCTCCAGACCAACCACAACTTTCCAAAACAGGTAGCTCTCCGTCGTCCTGTCTGCTTGAGCTGCCTGCTTCAGCTGCTTAATTATATTTCTTCAACTGATTTGACTATAATTTTATAATATTACCCCTGATGAGACATTTTTTCAACTGTTTCAACTTTGATTTTACTATCTCATTTTTGCAACTGTTTCAATTGTGATTTTGCTATCTCGCCAGTGTGAGTCCTACTTTTCGTTGTCCTACCTGCTTGAGCTGCCTGCTTTCGCTCCTGACTAACCACAACCTTCCAAAGCAGGTAACTCTCCATCGTTCTGCCCGCTTGAGTTGCCTACTTGAGCTGCTTAATTATATTTCAACTGATTCTACTATAATTTTACAATATTATCCCTGATGAGACCTTTTTTCAATTGTTTTAATTGTGATTTTACTATCTCATTTTTGCAACTGTTTTGGTTGTGATTTTACTATCTCACCCCGATCAATTATTTTAAGTCATCTAAAATGAGATATCATATTTTAAATTCAAATTTAGTTATACGAATAAGAATGTAAAAATAATCAATAAGTATGAGTCTGACCAACCACAACTTTCCAAAGTAGACAACTCTTCGCCGTCCTTTGTGCTTGAGTTGTCTGCTCCTACTCCTGACCAACCACAGTCTTCCAAAGCAGGCAACTCTTCGTCGTCGCGCCTGCTCCTGCTTCTGACCAACCACAACCTTCTAAAGTAGGCAATTCTCCGTCGTCTTGCCTGCTTGAGTTTCCTGCTTCAGTTGCTTAATTATATTTCTTTTAACTGTTTTGACTGTAATTTTATAATATTACCTCTAATGAGATATTTTTCCAACTGTTTCAACTGTGATTTTATTTTCTCGCCCTAATCAATTATTTTAAGTCGTGTAAAATGAGAAATCATATTTTAAATTCAAATTTAGTTATACAAATAAGAATGTAAAAATAATCAATAAGTGTGAGCCTGACCAACCACAACCTTCCAAAGCAGACAATTCTTCGTCGTCCTTCGTGCTTGAGTTGCTTGCTCCTGCACCTGACCAACCACAATCTTCCAAAGCAGACAACCTTTCGTCGTTCTGCCAGCTTAAGCTACCTCCAACCCCCATCCAATATCAAGGAAAAACAAATTAAAATGAATGAAATATCATATTTTAAATTCAAATTTAATTATACGAATAAAAGTATAAAAATAATCAA
>JBCEWC010008938.1:0-19320 GCA_038996855.1 Solanum aculeatissimum | reverse complement strand
AATACTATGGTTATGGAATGTTATGCTTATGAGCCTTGATTATGGAAATGATATTGATTATGCTTATGACTCGATGTTGGAAATTGTGTTTGACTATGTGCTTATGTGGAAAGTCCCATAATCCCGGTGTACCCCCATAGCTTGAGTCCTACTTACCCGTCCCCTTAGAGATAATTGCTACGTGCTATGTGGATCCATGCTTATCCCATTCCCGGCAACTTCCCCATAGCTTGAGTCTAAAACCCCGATTCCCTTAGAGTTTATGTGTTATGTGTTTTGCTTTCGCGCTTCCGAACCGATGATGTGTGTGATGATGATATGATGGCTTGATCGAGGACTTTCGGGTTCTCCTTCGCCATGTCACATCTAGGCCCCTATCTGGATCGTGACATTTATCCCCCTTTATTTTATTTTTTGTCTAAATTGGTTTCGAAATTTGTTTGTTGATTTCTGTGGATGTGAATATGTATTTTCACTAATTTTTTATATTATTAGGATTGTTGGTATTTGAATATTTTGAGAAATTTGAGATATGAAATTGATTTATTTTTCATCAAGTTTTGCATGTGTAATCGATTGCATAAATTGTTCATTTAGCCTAATTTTACATCAATTGATAATTCTATCTAGGAATTAATTATGGAAGGTATATTCTATGAACGATTAATATGTATTTTTTGTCCTCACATTCTTAATTGTTTCTACAGTGGTAAAAGTAAATATTATTTTATTATTTGAAATTATTTATGTATTTTGTCTTAATTGATTTGATTTCTTTACTTGAAATTGGAATATTACCTTTTAAATTTGGACGGATTATTACTTAGTTTAAGGTAGATGTTAAAATGTTAATTGATTTTATTACCTTCTTAAATTGGGACAAACTATTACTTATTTTATTATGGTAAATCTTTAAATAATTGATTAGGCTGATTAAGGAATAATTCTCTTGATTTATGTTTTAAATTATATTCTTACCTTTAATTACTTGATCATTTAATTACTATATAATAAAGATTTCATTTCATTCTTTCCTCACGTTCTATACACACTACACACGAGAATACACACAATTTTTCATAGTCACACTTCTTGAAACAAAAAGACAGAATACTTCACTATTCACGAATCATATTAAAAGGTTCTCAACAGAAATCAACTTTTGTTATCGAATCAATACCTCAAAGGCATCCAGGTCAATTCCTTGTTTCTCCTCTCTTTAGGTATGTTTTGGTTCTTTTTCTAATATTATAAAGATTTGTGTTAACTGCTCTTCATATGTGTTTTGTTTGACGCGAGTCTAATAGGAAACCTAAATTTTCTTTTAGTCTAGAACTTACCAAAATTAGAAAGTCAAATGTTTCTTGGACATTAGGAGGGACGATAGGCATTTTAAGAAACGATTAGAATTTTTCATTTTCTTTAGTACGCCCTTAGGTAAATAATAAAATTAACTTAGGAGGGGTAGGGGTATATAGGACCCTAGGAAAGGATGATCTAAAACTCTAGCTTTAATAGGATGAAACTTTAGTTTTTATCCTTCGACTTAAAAAGCCACACGAGCTAAAACTGACAAAATTCAATTTTGTCTCCCAAAAATGAAAGTCGAGTAAACTGATCCAAGTGGTATAAATCGCTTAATTTAGTAGTTTTTCTCTTTTCTTTATTTTTAACTATTTGGGGTAGTTTAATCATTTACTTGTCTAATTTGTTTTTTATCTGTTTTAATTTTGTCTTATTTTATCACTTAGGCATTCTTAGGATAATTTTCATAAAATTTGAGACCCTATTGGTAATTTGTTTTAACCCTCACATAAAGACATGAGATATGGTCGAAATTCGGATTTACGGGACTCGAAGGGTGCCTAACATCTTTCCTTCGAGGTAACTTGAGCCCTTACTCGATATCTGGTGATTTAACCTTTTAAACTTAGTTTTAGGTTAGAATGGTGTCCTAATACACCTCAACTCATTAGGTGGTGACTCTTCAATTCAACAAATTTTTAAATCCCAAAAGAGTTGTGTCGTGACGTCGTCCAGGTTCACATCTTTCCGCGAGGAAAAAATAGGGCGCGACAAGGACAATACTCACTTGGTGGTTCCTTAAGTTTGAGCTACTCTTAGGATTGCTACTTATGATTCTAAATGTCATAAATTGACTAAGCTTACGTTTTAAAGATTCTGTGGGATGACTTAGCACTGAATGTGACATTAAGGTGTGGTTCGGTAAGGAAACCTTAGTAGCAACCCTTTGTCTCATTAACTACGTGTCACCATAGGAGCCCTTGTAGGATAGGCTAATGGATCCACATAGGCCATTTATGATATATAAAGATGCATGCAAAGTGACGGAACTCCACCCGGCAAGTGGTCTCCCCGTGCCAATGTAGGGGGTTATGTTGGATTCTATGTAGTAGCTCACATGGTCTTATGCGTTGGTTATAGTCCACTTCAACAAGGTTTGTGATTCTATGACATGGTTCCATCATATTTATTCTTTTATGCATGACTCTTACTTATATTGAACGATATCTTTGTGAATGCTTAAGCTCATAGTAAAGTTCTATTTATCGTCTCATGCACGTGAGTCTTTACTTATGAATGATGGCATTATGATTTCATGATTGCATTTGCATCTCACATACTTAGTACATTCCAAAAGTACTAATACATATTTTGCCTACATGATTTAATCATGTGGGGACAGGTGCTCCTCCACTGGCTCGTGGCTAGTTTTCGAACATTCAAAACTAGTATTTTGTGGAGAGCCCTTAGTTTGGGTCTTTATCATTTTTCATTTTTGCCTTGTATTTTAGAAACTGATGTATATGCTCGTCTTTTGAGGCTTTTACATTCTATGTTGTCTATGTATGAAGTCTTTTCTATTTGATAAAAATCGATTGATACCAAGTCAGTCCATCCATGATTTAGTTGGTATGTTTTTATGGACAAATATGTATGTACCTTTTTTAAATGTTGCTTTATTGTGATATGTTTCCCCCATAGACCCTTTCCCCCTATTTCTGTATCTTATGATGTATTTATGCCTATGAATACTCAAGGTTTTAAGATGACTTGGGTGGGGTGCCTTCAGGTGTCCCATTCGCAGTGTGATGACTAGGCCCTGGATCAGGTCGTTACACTTTTTTTGCATTCTTCGAGGGAAATTAGAAGTGTTTTAGACTTAAGGTATTTGAGAATGAATGAAAATGAAGTGGGTTAGGGTTGTATAAGGCTGGAAAGGGCTTATTTTAGGGGTTAAACGACGTAGCATAAGCATAAGATATTAAAAATTATCAAAAATATTTCTTCTTAAAAGTTTGTCAAATCAAACCACGAGATCCTGATTACAATTTGTGGTCTAGTCCAAGGGCCATGGAAATGGGTCTCGTTTTGTTGGTTTTTGGACCCCTCTGAAACCTCCTCTAGAACTCCATACACGACACCTTTCACGACCCGTCAACCAACCCACGGCCCGTCCTATTACTCGCGCAGCGAACTTCAGAAAGTAATTTTTCACTAAGTCTGGCCACTGGTCCATGAGCTCAGTCCACGACTCGTAACCACATCCACGGCTCGTGAAACTCCCTCGTGCATTGAGGGTTCCTAAGGTTTGGCTACTGGAATTGCACCCTTGGACCCACGAAACCTAAGTACGACCCCTATTCCTGTTCATGGGCCATACACCCCACTCGTGAATTCCACTTACACTTAGTAAATTTTCCAAACTTCCTTTCACCCGCACTTTTCATACCTTCCATTATGTGGGACCTTACATAAGCTATGAAAAAGGTGAGGTTTATAACGAAAAGGTTGAAGACGACCCAAAGTCGTCAAAATGTTTACTCAGATGTGAGAAGAATGAAACGCGAATTTAAAGTTGATAATTGGATCTACTTGAAAACTTTGTCTATATAGGATGTTATGTATTTTGGAAAAAATGAAAAGCTTAGTTCCTGGTATGTGGTCCCACATAAGATCCCAACGCATATTGGTGAAGTGGTGTATGAACTAGATTTGTCATTGGAGTTAGCCTTGATTCATTCAGTATTTCATGTATCATTGTTGAGAAAATGTATTGGTGAACCTAGTACTATTATACCTTTGGAGAGTGCAGGGGTTGAAGAGAATTTGACTTATGAAGAGGTTCCGATTGAAATTTTATATCGGCAAGTTCGAAAGTTGAGAAATAAGAAAATTACATTTGTTAAAGTCTTATGGAGTAACCAAAAAGTTGAGAGAGTTACGTGAGAAGCAAAAGTGGACATAATGAAGTGTTATCCTTATTTGTTTCCCTCCTTTTCTGCCCAAGTTACTTAGTAGTTCATGCTCAAACCCTCTAAATTCCTACATTTCAATTAGTTCATGACATATCACATTCATGCATAACCATAAAATCGATTTAAAATGATGTTTAAATTGCATTGTTGCATTCATATTGGGTTGTTAGATATTCATTCTACTCTATTCAAGATAACTTTTATCTCAATTGATGACGAATATTTTCAAGGGGGAGATATTGTAATACGCCGCAAGTTTGAAGGCGAGAAAAAGGTATAGAAAGGGAAAATTGTATATAAATCATCTGGGTGAAATTTTTTATCAAGAGTTTTTGAAAAAAAGTTGAAGAAATTTTCTGAGAAACATTTTGGACAAAAATGCACTATCCTGAACCCTTTTCACGTTGCGGTCCTAGAAAAACTTTTTTGTTCTATTTTAGTATTTATTGAAACGCATTGTTGACTTTTTTTACCTACCCAGCAGTAATACCACGTCATTTTGAGATACTTTTGCACGCCTATAACTATCCAAATCTTCCTAATTTCTCTCATTCTCTCATAATTCATCTACGCAAAAAATTCTTTCTCTAGAAGAGTTCTCAAATCCCCATTGAAGATCAAGCTAGCGCTTTCAATTCCTTTATCGATGTTCAAGTTTTTCTCAAGTAAAGCACTCAAGGTATGTGGATATTCATCCATGGATCCCTTTCACCCTTGGAGTCCAAAGAATTCTTCATTTTTTCAATGAAATTTAAGTATGTATTTTTAGGGGTCTTCATGAATTCTACTCAATTTTATAAATTTATGATTTATATTATGATTATTAACCTATTTCAACATTAATTGATGTTAATTGCATGACATTGGTGATTTACAAATGAATTCTCCACGATGCTATTTTGTGTTCATGATTCTCTTTATGAGTTTTGTATAATTCTCTTTCAATTGCATGATTTAAGTTTCAATTATTATTTATTGACTCGGTTAAGCATGAATTACTTTTAATTTCATGATTTTTTATGATTTAAAGTAATTTTGTACAAGACTATCTAGGGTTCATAAATATCAATATGAGTTCCTTCAATTATGATTTCAATTGATTATTTTCATTGTAACTATGCATGATTTCATTGAATTAAATGTTTTTAAATTGATTTGAGATTGAACCTACATAATTACCCTAATCTATGATGAACTATGATCATAAATGACAAAGGACTTCACTCAAGTTTTATGAAAATGCTTAATTATAATTTTTGGAAGTCCTTAATGAATGAAAAAGTTTTAGTGAAAGGATTTTCTCACCTAATCATAGATCCTAGATGTGATAAGGACAATTCTCACATTGATGATTCACCAAGATTTTAATGAGCTATTCTAATTATGATGATCTAAATGACTCAAGCCATGTTATGTATCATTGATTTATAATTTTATTATTCCGTTGGGATTTGACTTAGCACTGAGAAGGATTGAGGTGGAGTTCGGTCTGGAAGACGTTAACGTTATCTTCCCAAGGGAATCTTAATAGCAATTTCTTGTCTAAAACTATGTGTCACCATAGGTTGCCGTTTTAGATGTAGTTCGTGGATCCACATATTGCTTTATTGTTTGTACCATCATGGAGTCTACATTGGCAAGTAGTCTCCTCTTTCTTCCGATGTAGGGTTAACATTAGGATTCCATGTAATAGCTCGCAAGCCTATCACTTTATGTTCAATTGCTCTTTTAGTTTGCATTGCTATTTTGAGACTATGTCCTTTTTTTTCATTTGAGTATGAGTGAGCTAGGAATTTGTCTTAAATCCCTGCACATGCTGACTAGTAGAAGCATGTTGAATATATGGAGTCTATGTTGTCTTTCTATTTTTTTTTTATAATGCTTGCTTCTTTCCCTTTTGAAGATAAGGTGAGGCCCATTCCCTAATTCCCTATAGATTGTTATTGATGCTTTAATCATTTTATACATGCTTATTAATTTGCCTTGTACATACTTATTAATCTGCTAAGATGGATTAGTTGGAATCCTTCAGAGTTTGGATCATCGTGTCATACCTAGGGTATAGCTTAGATCGTGACATGACCATTGAAAATGAATTCTCGTGTTTCTAAAACTCAGTAAAGCAGAGTTATGAGCTTCCCTGTTAGTCCAAAAAATTAGCCAGAATACATGCCTATGGTTGTCCCTTTTCCTCAAACCCTTACATTGCCTTCCAAGTTGCAGAATGTCAATTTGGAGGATGGTCTATATTATTTAGGCACCTGGTCGATATGTCTGCTTGAGCAATTTGAGGGTGTATTCGTAATTTCTTATGATTCTTTTATTTTAATTTTTTATCCTATTTTTTGTGTTTAAAAAATACTACTAATCATGATAATTAATTACTTGAAATATTTCTAAAAAACATGTTACATGAGAGCATAAAAAATATCATAAACTGTGATAATTGACAGCTTAAAATATTTTTAAAATAAATAAAAAATTCAATCTAGTGTTAAAAAATGTTACTAATCATGATAATTAAAGCTGCTCAAGCAGGCAGCATGTCAACATGTCTGCTTGAGCAGCATGAGGGTACATCCGTAAATTTTTATTGAGCAGCTTGAGGATACATCCGTAATTTTTTATGGTTCTTCCGTTGTAATTTATTTATCTTATTTTTAGTGTTAAAAAATGCTACTAATCATGTTCATTAAAACTGCTCAAACAGGCAGCAGGTCGCGGCATGTTTGGTTGAGCAGCATGAGGGTATATTCATAATTTTTTATGGTTCTTTTGATACATCTGCTTGAGCAACTTGAGGGTATATCCGTAATTTTTTATGATTTTTCCGTTGTAATTTATTTGTCTTATTTTTAGCGTTAAAAAATGTTGTTAATCATGATATTGAGCAGCTTGAGGGTATATCCATAATTTTTTACGATTTTTCTATTGTAATTACTCAAGCAGACAACAAGTCGACATGCCTGCTTGAGCAGCTTGAGGGTATAACCGTAATTTTTTATGATTCTTCCGTAGTAATTGTTTGTCTTATTTTTACTGTTCAAAAATGCTACTAATCATGATAATCAATGACTTGAAATATTTCTAAAAAATATGTTACATCACAATATTAATAATTTAAAACATTTAAAAATCATATTAAAATTTTAATTAGCTCTCTAAATTCTATCTGTATCACTTAAATTAAAACAAAAAATAACAGATATTGAGTCCACACTAGCGCGGGCACCGATATCTGGTATTATATGGTGCGGGAAAAAAATATATCATACAGAAATTTAGGCATACCAACTCCTTGAGCTTGGTAATCAGTTCAGTAAGACAACTTATCAAACGTACAACATCAGATTAATCACCTTATTGCATTTAATTCAACTTGAGCTTAGATTATTAGGCAGTAAACATTGCATTTGTAAGCTCAATTCGTGATGCAATTTTAAAACTTCTACTTTGCTAGAGATGGAACTTAAGCGGTACAATGTGATTAGTTATGAGAACATTGGTGCTAGCCTTTTCACGAGAATATTAGCACGTACTTCTGCAGCGGCTCAATAATTACATCCATTTACTTCAATTGGTTTCCAGATTATGTACGAACGAACAAATATCAAGCTCTGTCAATTTAAATATCGCCGACAATTCTTCGAATTACAGTAGCAGGGGATTTTTTTGCCTTCATCTTCATGGTTAAAATTGTAATCATATGTAATCTCTTCTCCAGGATAAATGTCTCTCTCAGCAAAAAAT
The DNA here is from genome assembly GCA_038996855.1 of Solanum aculeatissimum. Taxonomy (NCBI): domain Eukaryota; kingdom Viridiplantae; phylum Streptophyta; class Magnoliopsida; order Solanales; family Solanaceae; genus Solanum; species Solanum aculeatissimum. The sequence goes on along the minus strand of JBCEWC010008938.1, from coordinate 11,290 downwards.
ACTACCTGCATATCCATCAAGACTAAGAAATTATAGTTTTAGTTATGACATAATTAATTACATATCCGGATAGAGATAACAATGAAATATAACAAAATATAAGTTTAAAAAAAGTAGAGTGAATGTATCTACCTTCTTCTCATTCCTCACAGAAATGATTCTGGCAATGCAGTTTGGCTGGTAAAATAAATTAGCAAAAGAAGAAAAAGCAGAGTCCATCATACTTGATCAATCAAACTGACATCAACCTTATATATATTTTTCTCTTAAAAAGAAGAAAACGTGACATGAAAATTATTAAAGCAGAGATGACAAGAAACAAAAATGTCAAACAGCAAGCACTTCATCAAAATAGGTTTACAAAAGAGTAACATAACTGAGCAGGGAGAATAACTGGACAAAATTGCTATGGAAGACAAATACCAGGCATGAATGATTCACAAATCGGGCAATCCCTCCCTTTTGGGTTGCATCGACTATATGCTCACGATCAATCCTAAAGAAATAACAAGCACTCTTATACTGCAATTTCTTTCCTGACAGGTAATCAATTTCTCTTTTGTCAGCCACACAAAGCCCCACAATCTCACCCACATATTCAACAACCTAGAGGTAAAAAGTAAAAGTAAAGTTAAATTTGCTGATGAGAAACTTACAAATTCAGAGGAAGAGAATAGAGACAGATGAGACCATTTCGCCTTGAAAAATAAACCTAGATGTGTAAAGACCAAGAGCATGAATGCCAGACTTATACACAACCAAATTCTTCCACCCTTTCGAGTGTTTATAGCGAGCATATTCTTTCTACAAAAATAGAGAGTAAAAAAGAAGAACATCAGTAGCATAGACTGAAATCAAAGCGCACAAGAATTTTAAAAGCTATACACTTGACTTCTCAGTTGGAACACTATAGGTTTAACAATTGTCAAGCAACCCAACTGTTCCACAGACATACCCGATAATCATATTCAGCATCTTTAGGTGGAAGCCTCAGCATCTCCTTTCTTGATGTTTTTTGTCCAGTTATGTGAATCCAGGCATTTAGTTGCTCCTGGGCAACAAGGCATCCACTGCCAGACTCAGAATACTGGCAAAAATTATACCGCACTCCTTCCTTTTTGCGGCCCTTGTATCCCTGAATGTAGAACAAATCTAAGAAACTCTTTATTCAGGCGTAAAGTGTATCTAAACTGTTATCAAGAAACAACAAACCTCTGTTCGAGCACAGGTAGAACCTCCTCCTGGATGGATACCTACATTATCAACCACATTGTTGTTAGAAAATGTCCCTAGAGCAATTAGAGAACCTGGTTCTTGATGTCATACCTTCAATTGTCAACTCATTAAGGCCCCATTCGTGAATCTCCTTGGACAACGGCTTCTGTAAAGTTGGCAGAGAATCATCTGCAATATTACCAATTTCTACAAGGCAACCATACCTTCTCTTCTCTAGAGAGTAGAACAAGTGAGCCCCTTGTTCACCTCCATGGCAATGCGCTCTTTTGGATTGCTCTAATGATTGGCATGGATCCAATTCAGTCGATGTCAAGAGATGACTTATAGATCTTTTGGTAGTTGCAACACAATTAGCATTACAATTTCTGACTTTCTTGTGATATGGAGATCTGTTAATGCATGGATGTTTTTCTTTTACACTTGCCTTCCGGAATTTCGCAGTGGAGTTTCCAGAGGAGCTACACTTTTCCAATGAGTCGCAAATTTTTTTTAGAGAAACAAATTTGACTCGTTTTGATGGATTCGCATTAGAAATTACTCCATATTTCTGCCCCACTATAGGTCTTACAGCCCTTCTATTAACCTTCTCATGCATCTCAGGAAATCTAGAGGTATCTACCAAACAGCACTTAGCTGTAGCGTCAACCCCTAGATTATATCCCTCATCTGCCTGCCTAACAGGTGTTGCAGTATCCAATTTCAGCCTCTTTCTTCTAGGTAATTCACAAGCTACAAATGTATCATCATCATCGACCTTTAAAAGATCTGACTGAGTACTAATAGCTTTTGCATCATGGCAATTAACTTTACCATTGCAATAAAGAGTATTCAATGAACGCATTCTGAACCTCCTTTCTCTGAAACTTGGTTCAATGGAATACACACATTTTTCTGCACTGCCATTATCAGATAGGAGGGCACCTTGTTCATCAATGCACGAGTGTTGCAGACCAGAACCACGAGTGCCCTCTAGATAGCCACAAGCAGTGTAGACGGAAGGAAGTGCTGTATCCAACTTTCTCCATTTGGTTCTTTTGCTAATCACCTTTTTTGAGAAATCAACCACTTCCTGAATACAATGGCTCTTTTCTTGAATGCTGAAGCTAGAATGGTTCAGCACTTTCTTCAATTTTAAGGAATCTCTTAGTCCGAGTTCATCAATCAGACTACGAGAAGCATTGTCAGCAAACCCTTTGGATGGTCCTGCATCCATGGGGTTGAATTTGCAAGCAACACCAAGAAACTCCGCACTTTGTTCACTGCCTTGCGCATCATTAGATGACCAGCATCTGTCGATTCCTGATCCTTCATCTAATACAACATTACTTGCCACAGTCGTTTGACCATCAGCAGTGGAGAGCTCATTATCATGAGTCACTGCAGATGCTTCAGTGATAACAGGAGCAGATCCTCCAGAAGAAACATTGGATATTTCTGGCTCCTTTAGACATTCAACATTGTGAAAAGCTACATCACAACTGGGTTTGTTTCCACCAGCATCAGCATTTTGTCCCCTCATTTTTTCATTCATGTTCAGGCAACCTGTTGTCTGTTCCTTAAATGTCAGACTAACTGCTCCAGTCACCTTTTGGGGAACATCTCTCCATTGAGAAGAGTGATACTTCATTTTATTTATCCTATTCCGCATTAAATCACTTCCTTCTAAAGAGACCACATTGTCCAAGGGCACTTTCTGACTGTCATTCAACTTACAAGAAAATATATTCTTAATGCAGCCAGAAACTCCGCTCTGTTCTATATGAGTAGTATCCAGATGTTCACCAATGAAATGATGTTTTTCAACAGAAAAGTCCAGCTGAACAGCAGAGTTACAGCGGCAGGACATGAATGAATTTGGTACAACCGGAAAGTAATTTGCTTGTTCAACTGATGGAGAAATATTACTTTCAGAATCTCCATGTCTAAGCCCACATAAAACCAAGAAATCAGTCAGAACAAAAGTTTGAAGGATTAAAATAAGATCAAGTCTAATGCATGTAAACAGACGTGATCATTTTAAAGAACAGTTACTCACATTGTCATACTTATGGTTCTAAAATATTTTCTTTGATACAGTGAATTCAATTTCCCAAACCTCCTACCTAGGAGCCCAACAGTAGTCCTTTCCCATTTAGTTCCCCAAGTGACTTGAAACTCAACCTAGTTAGAAATGGAGGGTCATAACCATTAAGCTTCCCGTTTGTCTATGGTTCTCATATAACTTGAAGGATATACTTAATGTGCCTCTCTATATTGCATCATTTTTTGTTGGTTGGTTTGTGAAAAGCTAAATAAATTTATATTTAACAGAGGAAAATCTTAGCACTAAGACGCTGCTAAGACAGTATAAATATTATAAGGAGATCCCTACTGTTGCAAAGATACATGAAATCTATCATGCTATGTTCATCCTTTACTTCCAGGAGATTACACAAAAAAGCTAAAAGCCATAAACGAATTGTATTTAAGCTGCTGTTAACTATCCCTCTTCCTTTCGAAACATTTGGCATTCCTTTCCTTACGTAAAACTAGATTGGATCATATAAGGATCCTCCTTTCTACTTTGAAGAAAAAGTATACACATTTCCAATAGACAAAGGGTTCATAAACATTTTGCATCACTCCAACCCAGTACCTTAAGGTTTTGGATTTGACGTGGCAAATTCTTTCAAATGATTTAAGAATAAATAGAGTTCTAGATTCATGTTTCACTGCAGTCTATCAACAAGATATCTCCATGTGCTTGGTGTAAGAAGAAAAATATCGGAAGAGGGCATACTATAGACTTAAAGAAATTAATAAAAGTGTTCCCTCTCTGTGATTCCAATTTTTAAGCTAAATTAGTTTACACAATTCGACAGTCAGTGCTAACATTTGGATAGCTTATTCTCACACTCACATCTCAATGGTAAAGTTAAGACATCTGAAATGTCTAGTCAGTTTATTTGGCTGGCACCTTTTCGCTAATGTAAACAGTGTGGATAATTGGAGTTTGTTAGTTCCCTACTAGTATAGTAGAGTTTCTTTTTGACTGTTTTTCGGGCTTTGCCAAGCTAGATCCATATGTATATATGTTTGGAGCAGGTTTCTTGCACACCGTGCTTTTGTAACTTTGCATCTTCTTGATGCCTACTAATATCTTTTAATTACTTCATTAAAAAAAAAAAGGTTAAGATGTGAACTCTAGAGATGAATTGCATGTGCAGGAAGTTGTAGAGTTATATAAAATCCACATTTTCTATATGATTTTCGGTTATATACTCATTCCTTTTTATACATAACGACAGTGCAGGACTATTTTACACGCTCCTCGACTAATAACACGAGAACACGCCACCTCGCACCAAAACAGGTACCGAGTAACTTTGTCCATTAAAGCTTCAACAGATGAAAAGAATCACGTAGTGTTTTAGTCCCTCTAAGATTTGAACCTGAGACCTCGTGGTTCTCAACCTTCTCCATTGACCACTAGGCTACGCCCTTGGGTGCATTAGATATATTCTTTTAGACTTTGTTAGGGAGAAATTGTGCTCCTAGAAGTTCCATATCAATCTTTTCTTTTTCTTTTTTGGCACAAATAAATTTGTTGCCACCTGATGGCATTTTGCTTCAAAGTTTACAATTCATCTTTTTTGATAATGTTAAAGTTCACCAATCGTCTACACAGGTTGGACTATCATCTCTAGAAATAAAGAAAAGAAGATTACATATATACCTTGTTGTCCTCAATCTTCATAAATCTTAATCCGTTTTTGAGGTATGCTTTCCAAAGTTAAGCCACAATCCAAGAATTTTATTTTTGAAACCTAAACACTAGTTAATTTCCCTTGTCCCATACAGCTTTTGAGATGTATTATCAACAAACTAAGCCATTCTGGGAAGTAACTCTTTCAATTCTTTTTTTTTTTGGCCCACGGTGGTGCCCAGACCAGCTTGATGCCACCTCACACCCGCACAAGTACTGGGTATGGTTTAGGTTGATGGGAAGAAATCTTAAAAAGGAAGAGTGCCTCAATTACATAATTTTAAAATGGAAATCACCTAGTTTTTCCATCTCTATAGGAATTTAAACCCAAGTCTCCAAGGTTTGCACCCACTCTATTGACAAATAGGTCATAACCTTGGATGTTTTTTGAAACTTATTTCTCATGATCTTTTAAAAGAAAATAATGTGATAATGCATTAAGAACATACTAGTATATCTGGAACTACTTCAGAAATCACTCAGCAATACTACCTTCTATCTTAACTTAACTGACCTAGTTGGTTTTGACATGCTTATTAAGATGACACTAAGGTACTGCATTAAAGAGATAAGTGGATACAGGAGACAAATTTATTTTTGAAAACTTTAAACCTTCTGTAGAATCCAAGTGGTCCCATGGTACTTTCTCTGTTCTATTTTATTGAAGAAGTCTTGAAACACCTTCCTTTTAATACAAGACAACATAATCTGAGGACAATCCAACAAAATTGCAGTTATCTGGCACAGAGGGAGTAATAAATACTGAATCTCTGCATACAACAAATTAATTATCTTCTACGGTGACTCAGGCCAAGGACAGAGTTATAACCAAACATAGACACTAACAGAGAGAATTGATTGCAAATGGAAAAGCAAGGTTACAGAAAATATTTCAAGAGAGTTACCTTAGATAAGGCCAGTGAACTTTATTAAAATCAGAGGAAAGCTGACAGTACACTCCTGAGTCTTGAGCACGCAGCAATCCTCCAGGTGATAAAGCTGAAAATTTAAAACCTTCATGCTGATCTGTATGGACATAAACTTCCTATCCATTAAAACTACAGATCAATTAAGATAGACGGAAAAACTGAAAAGGAAACAGCAGTCCTTTACCAGTAATAGGAGCTATAGCTTGAATATGCTTTCCCATATAATCACTAACCCCAGAGAAGGCAGATACTGCTGCAGTCTTAGACGCATGTAGCATATTCACAACACTGGGTTCATATAACTGGTTTATGGATGTTGGTGCTTTGTTAAAAGGATTCCTGCATATCATATGCTCTTTGGCGGCTGTGGTAGAAGAACTGACAGGTGCAGGAGTAGGAAACTCCAACCTGTGATGCAAGGTTTGCATTCTTGGATTTTCCGAGAGTTTAACATGCCTTCCATTCAAACTCTCTTTGTCAGATAGTGGGGGAGTTTGATTTCCAATTAGAGTTGAACTTGATAATGGAAACCCCAATGGGACTGTCTGCGATGGTGGCACTGTTGTAGACATTAGTTTACAGACAGGTCTGATATTACCATTATCAAAGGGTCCATTATGAGAAATTAAAGATGTCTGCCCATACAAATTAAGGGTGTTCTGAGCATCAGGCATATCCATCATCATACCACAGGGCTTGCATGAATGAAGGTTCTTCTCATGTAAGGCCAAGCAACTGCTATGACCAATCCCTTCTGCAATTCTCTTAACAGTTCTTACATTTTCGTAATTCTTGGAATAGAGTCCAAAGTTCAACTCAGCAACACTCTGTAAATTAACAATATTGTTGGCCACACCTTTATCACTGTTCCCACGTCGAAGAGCACATGAAGCGTCAACATTAAATTCCTTATTAGTCATCTTACCTCTAGCACAACGAAAATTAATTTGGTCGCACTTAAGAGTAAGGGATTCACACTGAGGTTCTCCAGGTGGAATATGACTTCCATTAACCATATTTTTGATATCATCAGAGTACAGTAGTCCTTCTGAAGGACCCTTGAACTGCGCTTGAACCACAGGAAATGCGGAATTTCTAGCTCTGGATTCACTTTTGGTGTTGTGGAATCCATAGGCAGAATTGACAAAGTCTAGCTGGCCTTTTCCATTTCTTGAACTCGAATTCAACATACAAAAATTTGACCTTCTTTCTTCCACTGCCTGTGATTCAACTGCTGCGTGACAGTGACAGGTGTAAACTTAAAGGGATATCAAGAACTAAAGGAATTACCTCACAAATAATAACAGACCTTTATGCATATGGGGCTCTGGAAATAATGATTGTTGGTATTCCATTGGTTTGACTATGGAATGATACTCAAAAGTTGGTTGAGCTAAAGTTCCCAACATTTTGCTTTGCCAGGATGGATGCCCAAGTCTCAACTCAATACTTGAGGAGACACTACTTCCGCCCATTTGCAATAGTGAACTGTTGATGCCAAGCGATTTTGAAATTTTGAGATCTGGAAGAGAACTGAAAGTATTTGTGTCCTTAGAATTTGAACCAATATACGCTGAAACAAATGAAGAACCATTCTCCAGGTCTTGTATCCCATCTAAGTTTGACAATGGTGGACGCTGAGGGTTCTTGGAAATAGACATATTGTTCCATGGCTGTCCAGCTCCATTTGAAGCTCCAAATGTACCGTACAGCTCAGAATTTGGAGATGGATTGGGAAGGGATGGATAAAACTCTGCTGAACCAGTACTCACTGGAAATACTTCAGGCCAGTCCCATCCACCATGATCTTCAGGAGCCGTAATCTAAATTACAATAGAAAGATCACCATTTGTGGCTATTGTGCTTCAAATGGATGCCATTACAAGTACTTTAAACCAATAGACATAGTAAATTAAAGAATCTAGGTTCTTCACGTCTGCAGTAAATTAAAAAAATGAACAAAACCAAACTACTTGGTGCATGCAACCCCAGACACAGTGGTCTGGCTTGCATCTCTGCACACATGTATGCTAAAACTATAAAACTCCATAAGCTTTCAAAGTAGGTGCTCCATCAATTAAACTATCCTAGCAGGCAGAGAACATCTTATCAGGATTAGACACCCACTAGTTCATAAAAAGATATTCTTTATGGATAGCTACTAACATATAGATTATATGGACAGTATTTAATCCAGCAAAAACTAACTGGAAAGTTTTCTATATAAAGTGATTCTAGCAAAATTGCAAATCGCCCTTCTACCTTCCCATAGATGATGTGAAAGCAATTTGGAATGCTAAATTTAGTGCTCCTTCACAATTTTGCAGCAACTTTTCTCTCTAAATCCAACTAACTAAAAGAAGTGATTCCTTTTTGTCTTTGCTAATTATCCAGTTTAGTCTTCTGAATTCTGCTTCTATCAATCAATCAATCAACTATGCCTAAATCCCAAATTAGCTCCCAAATCTCTTTAGAATAGCTTTTATCGAAGTTACTATAGAAATTTAACATATTATCCCAAAAAGACTACCTGACCAAACTATGTTTCCCATTATGTAGTTATTCCAAAATTATTATGATTCCAAGAACCAAAATTGATCCAAATAACAGGAAACATTGAATTGGACGTTTTTGACAGTCATATCATGAACATAACAAAAATTGATTATATAAATATAAAGACATTTGAAAGAACGTAGCTACCAAAATAAATAAAAGCATGGATTTTTGAGGCATAAAAGAATAGATGTTACATACTTCACATATTCCTTACCCCTAGTTTCTTGAAGAAGGCGTTCCGCCACTGAGCTATGGTCACACCACTGTCCACATGAACAGCATTCCCAGGATTAACATCAGATAAACCAGAATGCTGCAGAAAAGAGAAAACTTCAAACAGTTGTAAAGAAAAGTCTTTTAACTTAAATAGTAGAGAAAATAAATACAATGAGCAGTCCAACAGAAGTATTAGATTCCAGAGACTGCTGAAGCAAAAAAGGGAGACATCAGAATTTAATACCTCACAAAACCTAGAAACAGACATATGTGAAGCATGGCACAAACAAATAACTCCAAGAAGACCAGTAGTTGTGAGAACAAGGTATCCGGCTGCATTCAGTGACAAAAGTAACAATCAGAAGAGATAACCGTAGTATTGATGGAAAATGAAACTAATTAGCGGGTAACTCACTTAAGCCCAAACAGAATACACGGGAATGGCATGGGGAACATCCTGTTTCCAGAAAAACCTTTGTAATATCTGGGATTGAAACCCCTCTTGAAAACGTAAGTAGTTTCGTATGGCCAACATAATAAGGAGGAGGAGCTGGCTTAGCCATTTCACATTTTGTAGGGTCAGTTGATTTAAGGGTTTCTCCAGCTTTTAACTTGTGGCTGCTGAAATATTGTGACAATTCAACAGCAGGTACAAGTACCGGTCCATTCCTAGAAACAGATCCATTGATACTGTTACTATTTATTGGCATCATGACTAACTTTTTATTTGATGATTCAGGAAAAAAAAACCTGCCACTAAACACAGCAGGACTAGAGATATCCACATCTGAATTTCAAGATCCCACTCTTGCACTATTCCGTTTCCCAGTCACACTGAATCTTCTGGAATGCATGAGTAAATATTTTGAACAAATGAAATATATGAGGGGGAGAAGAATCTAAAGGATCCAGTATAAAAAGTCTTTTTCAATTTTACAAAGTTAGGGTGTTTGGATTGTTTTTTTCTTTTTCTCACCTCTAAAAAAGTACTTTTTTTTATGTTATTAAAATATTTTCAAAATTTTAAAAGTATTTAAAGTCAAAAGATAAAAGTTAAAGATAAAAGTTAAAAAAATAAGTGAATTCAAACATTCACTAAATCATTTGGAAAGGGAAGGCCTCAAAAAACAAGGAAAGACAATGTGTTTTTTGTTATGAAATTATAAAGTATGAAGAAGAAAAAAGTAGAAAGAAAATTTCTTATTACTCTTGAATAATATTTAGTTGTTTTTACAATAAAGGAAACTTTTATATTTATAAGGAAAAAATCCCTATATTTATAAGGAAAAAACTGATTTAGTTTCCAAGTAAGAAACTGACTTGGTATTCAAATAAGATTCGTAACTATTAAAGAAATTCACATAATAGACATTCACTACAATTAAAATATGTTTATAACACTTCCCCTTGAATGTCTATTTGCTAGATTTTGTGCCTCGTTAAAATCTTACTAGATAAAATCCATTGGAAAAAAATTCTAGTGAAGGAAAAAGAGTACACATATCTAATAATACGCATTTTTTTTGCCTCATTAAAAACCTTACAAGGAAAACCCAATGGGATAAAACCTTGTGTGGAAAAAAGAGTACATCACGTATTAACTCCTCCTAATGAGAACATCAATCCAAAGACTTGAATCTTTGCATCCCAATATTGTGTACCATCTTCTTGAAAGTTGCAATTGGTAGAGATTTGGTAAACAAATCAGTCACATTGTCACTTGAACGAATTTGTTGCTCATTTATATCACCATTCTTTTGGAGCTCATGTGTGTAGAAAAGTTTTGGTCAAGTGTGCTTTGTTTTATCTCCTTTTATGAATCTTTTATGTAGGATCAAAGAGTGTTGCAAGTTCCTCACTTCAACTTCTTTAAGCAAACAATTTATTGCCTTTTGAAAACTCTTCAAGAGTTTCAATTCAAGTTGTCAACTTGCATAACAATATGAAAAAATCTTGATTCATTTTAATCAATATGATGATTATAAATAATTTTTTTAAGAACTTGTATATGCTTCATGCATTTTATAATCCTTCAAATACTTTCATATCAATTTTGTCCAGTGGCAATATTCAATATTAAATACATGTCGTTTTCTAGTGTCTAGATTGCAAATCAAATAAGCTTTACGCATACCAAGATGCACCATTCCACTTGATAATTAGAGCATGCTTTAATATATCAAGAATTTAGATCCTCATTATCTTTTACAATATTGCACTATATTGTATCAAAGATACCATTGACAAAATATTCTTTTTGTCGATTTGCAATGCGACATAACTTGTTGAGATCTCATCACTTCATTATTTTCATGTAGCTACCCCTGTCATGAGGTTTCTTGAAGTGTTATGTCATAAGTTCTTTAAGAGCACATTGCCTCTTAATTATGACCATTTTGATCATTTGCTCCTTTCCGTTTCAAGAATTATTTTATTTGGGATCAATTGCATGTTTCAAGCATATCACAAATTGTGTCCTTCAGGGATATTCAATAAGAGTATTTCAACTCATGCTTTCTTATTATCTTCCCCTTATGTTAGACAACTAACATATATTTTAATCTATCTTGGAGAATTCATCTTTTATGCATCATGGTATATTTAT
>JBCEWC010008937.1:0-19322 GCA_038996855.1 Solanum aculeatissimum | reverse complement strand
AACATTTCCTCCTCTTGCTCTTCTTAGTTAATATTCTGTTTTTGTTCCGCCTTAATTTAAGATTCAGTTTTATAACAGTATGGTATATAAGAATTTTATAAAATGGCCCCCAAAAGAAAATGCTTTCGGGTCCCTTTTTTCACCTACTCATTTGACTTATCACAAGTCTAGAGCACTCTATATAAACGTTTTTCATGCATGATTAAAATCGATTTACAAAAATAATTCGTCATAATTAAATTTTGTATGTATCGATAAGTTTGATTTTTTTCTTTGTATTTGGATTTGCTATATACTTGAACTGAGACTCTTGCTCGATGTATATTGCACTAGTAAATATATAAATTCAAAGGCGAAACTTGTATCCATGCACTTTATAGTCGCGCAGAGTTTGCTATGCTGGAATATTGATAAGAGAAATTGCAAATAAAACTTGAAGCAGAAATACAAGTAGCATGTTGATGGCTATTAGAAACTTTATAAGATGGACAATCAAACTAGTAGCAAATATCAAACTCCAGAATGAAAAAGTTACTACTACAAGTTTTCATACTCGAACGAAATATTCACAAGACCAAATGCTACATATAAGAAGCTATTTACAAATACCAATGACCCTAGTGGGGTTTCCCCTTATTGACACAGATTCATGTGACAGCACACTTTTGACATATGAAAAGAGTGAAGAAACCAAAGTGAAAAGGACAGGAACATAGCGGTGGAACGCCTGCAGGCCTGCAAACCAACGATTACATCCAGTTCTCGGGAACTATGTAAGAACTTCCTGGCTCAGATGCAGAAACTGGTCCCTTGCTGCTGTTTGAGATATGGCCAGAACCACCTGCTAGCAATGCCATCAAACCTCCTCCATGCACCCTTCCTTCAGAAACTGATGATGAACTGCCTCCAACTGGAATAGTGGGTTGGTTAAATCCAAGGTATTTCATGTGTGAGCCATCGCCGGATGTCATACCAATACTCTGCATAGTTGTGACATCAAAACGGATGTCTTCCACATTGACAATCCCCTTCATCTTCTCAGGCTGGTTTGGCGCTTGATCCAGGACCATAGTCCCAAGAGTGGCACCACCATGAACGCGTTTGTCTTGAATGAGAGCACCATGAGACGCACAAAGTCCAGTCTTTCCTCTAGCAAATGAGTTACAAGGATCATCACCTTGGCCAAATTCAGAATTGCGCTGACCCCAAGAGCACCTCTTACCTCCGCCGTGGGCTTTGCAGAAATCAGTGCTTCCCTGAGCACTTTTTCCACAGCCTTCAACTTTGCATCTTTTTCCACCACCATGGCGTACGCAAAAGTCAGTTCTTCCCCTTGCACTCCTGGTACACTCTGGCACAGCACACCTCTTGCCACCACCATGAGCCACACAGAAGAGTGTTCCCCCATGAACGCTCTTCGGGCAGAGGCCATTTCCTTGGAATGCGCATCTTTTCCCACCACCATGACCCTTACAGAAAGGCGTGCTCCCCTCTGCCCCCTTAGTGCACCCTTCAAAGGTGCAACGCTTACCACCGCCATGTGCCTTGCAGAACATAGTGCTTCCTTGCGCTCCTTTAGTGCACTGGGGGTACTGACAGCGCCGGCCACCTCCATGTGAAATGCAAAGGCCAGAGAGTCCTTCTGCACTTTTGGTGCAGCCCTCTTGCTGGCATCTCTTGCCCCCACCATGTCGAATGCATAATCCAGATTTCCCTCTGGCAGCACGGGTGCATCCTTCTTGACTGCAACGGCGTCCACCCCCATGCGCAATGCAAAAGTCGGTGCGTCCTTCCGCGCTCTTCGTACAACCTAGGAACTCACACCGACGACCACCCCCATGGGCTTTGCAAAATGCAGTCCGACCCTCGGCTCCCTTGTGGCAGCCTGGTTTTTGACACCTGCGGCCCCCACCATGGGCAATGCAAAGGCCAGATGCACCTCGTGCTCCTTTTACACATCCCTTGAACTGACACTGTTTAGTACTACTGCTACGCTGCTGCTGTTGATTTGTTAACCCGGAAGTACAGGTGACTGAGCTTTTTGAATTTGTGATAATACTTGACGACAGATCGGGGGAGACTGTAGCTTGCTTGATTTCTGTTGCAGGCTCATTCAATAAGTAATTAGCCTCAGTCTCCTGTGGAGTTTGTAATGGATGGAAAATGTTACTAGTCTTCCAGTGTAAAGCTGTTGATACTTCATCAGTGTGAAAAGCTCCAACTATCGCCTGAGGCGCCTTCATGATACTTTGTGGTGAAGTGGAGAGCAAATGCACAGTAGTGACATCAGATTCAGCTGCACCACTAGAAAGACTTAGTTCCAGATCAACTGCAGGCCCTTTGGCAAGTTTTCTGGACGCAGGGTGAGCAGACCTTCTAGAGCTTGAAGTCTTCTCACTACCAAGATGGAGACTGAAGTCCAAGTCCAGGTCCATCGAGGACTCTTCATCATTTTCTCTTGCTGAAGACATTGAAGTGCACGCAGCACCTGAGCTCCCCTTGCTATCCGAGGAGCTTGACGAATGTCCTAACCGTAGACACAAAGATGAACCAATTTGCTGATCATTAGATAAGCCAATTGCACTCCACTTCCGTTTAATTCCTTTTGGGGCAGGGTTGGACAGAACTGAAGAGCCAATTGAATCTAGCCGTAAGGTGGTATCAGCACAATAACCATCTTCAACTCCAGCTCCACCAACTGCGACGGATTTGCCCAGATTCTTGAATCCATTTAACTGAGGGTTCACCGTAAACCCCACATAGCGGAATCTGGGATCCATAAGCTAATAGTTGGTACAAAAACTTCTATCTGAACCAAGTCTCAATTGAAAAAAGAACAGTCAGCCTGACTTCCGGGCTTAAGAAAAGTTAGTATCTAAACTAGGGTTAGATGTGTCTACAAGAGCACATCCCACCCCCACTTACGAATCCTGAAGTATCCTTTCGATCCATTTTACTCCAACTAATGACCAGAAGCAATGATGTAAAACTTAGTGCGAAATCAAAATCTCTGATGCAAAATCATGACAAGCCAACATCCTGCACCAAATCAAGTTATAATAATAAGCAAACGCTAGGTCTCTCCCGCCCAAAAAAGGATATCACATCAACAGAAGAACAAAACCAAAGAGATCATAACAATTTATTCTGCAGAAATAAGGTATTTTAAAAATAACTATTCCCTCTGTTAATGCAAGATTCTTTTCTCTAATTTGGAAAATTTTGAAAATACCCACCCCTCTTATAATTTGTAGCTCTATATAGTCTATGCTGTCTCCATAGATTTTGCAGAAAGCTCTGAACAGTTCCTAACAAATGCTTCTTTTAGCTAAAGGGTTGGAGGTAAACCTTTTTCTTTCTTTGAGACTAAGTAGCTGAACTTCAATGCAGCTGGAAAAAGTTTTTCTTTCCCCAAGCGTATGTCTAATTAACTAATCATCAGGAAACATGCAAGTCCATAATTCAATGAGGAAGTGAGGGAGAAATCAGACGACAAAATCCAGTTGGTATAAACATATAAATTCTATTTCAGTTAGCTCTTTGCTTCTTTGAGCCACACATAGCCACGGGAATTTTTGCTCAAGTATGGTATCCTTTACTAAGTCAACTTCAGACATCAAAGGGACAAAAAAGAACATAGAGGTAGCGTTAGTCAACAATGGTTCCTTTTCACTATAAGCCTATAAGGTGTCTCTTATATTATGATGATTGAATAATTTCTTTAGTCCCACCAAAATATTCTTTTTTCTTAATGATAACAATCGAGTTCTCTAAGAGATATTTTGTCCCAGAAATTGTCTTCAGATTTTTCCAAATATAGTTCAGTTTCGTTCTTGGAGAGACTGGAGATATTTTTTTTAAGTTCCTCTCTACCATTCACTATTTTTCATTGAAATCACTTATGCCTTATATCCTTATTGTCACCTTTAACCATATAAAAGTTCAGACCATATAAAGATTGATAGTTTTTGTTTTTTCATCAGAAATAGCATAAGTAAGTGTATTGACTAAGAAGTGAAGAATAAGTATGAAAATCGATATCATCTGGTACAATTCTCTGAAAAAGATCAATCATTCTATAAATACAGATGAACAATGTAAACTAAATGTACCGTTTTGTTAATCCATCAAGTGAATCCTATTTCTCTGAGTTCAGAGACTTAAACAGAACACTTGATGCTCAATTTCTTTCCGTGCTTCCCCTATCTGATTAAACAAGAAAACATAAAGAGACTTGATAAAGGCCTATGAGAAGGAAAAAAAGGAGCAATAAATCAGATAACTGACATACAGATCAGATATGAACCAAACAAGACCTAATGAAATACAACTATAACAAATATCAAAAGGAAAAATTTGCAGCATAAAACATCAACTTCACAAGATCCAACTTTAAGATGTCTAATCCAGCTAAAAATAATAAAACTAGTAGTAAATCTCACACATATACTAGCTTTTCACTATACATCAAGAACCCAATCCAATGATTACGGATTCACCCACAATACCCATTTCCTCCGTTACAGGGCATTACTACAAAAGTACTGTAAGGATTTGCAACATAATAAAAATATTCGACAACCAACTTCTGAAAATCTAAGAGCTCTCAGCTTCCAACTATAAACAGAAAAATTAACGAGTAATTCTTCACATAGAAACTAGCTTTACAACTCCATCATCAGGAATTCAATTCAGTTACTCAACTTCAGCTACAATCACCACCCTCTTCTTTTGAAGAAAATGGTTCCTGCACTGTGGACCCGCGCAAGTAAGGCTGCGAACACACCACCTTGCCCTGGCTCCACTTTTGGGAATATACTAGGTATTGCAGAGAGCTCAATCAACAAAACATAGTATCAAGTCGAATAATCATGACCATACAAAAATATCAAATCTTGCAGGAAAAAAGTTTTGCAGAACATTACACATCAGAAAGAACCCACCTTGAAAGATAGGAAATAGATAAAAAAAGATGGTGAATACAAGACAATTAATAAAGCAGACACGAACATACAATTAAAAAAACAAATCTTGTAAAAACTTAGCCAAAACCTCAACACCTGATAGAACCTGGCTAGAAACAGAAAAAGGTATACTAGATCTGGAATTGAGAAAACCTTAACACAATTCCCCATCTTTTGCTTTTATCAAAAACTGGTGATTACATGTCTCAATTAAGCAAACATATAAGCAAAATCACAAACACCAACAAAATAAAAATCAAATCTTTCACCAAAAGGAGCTGCAAAACAATAAAATCAGAGATACCCAGTTTGAAAAATAGAGTAAAGATCCCAGAAAGTACCTTAAAAAGATTGGATTTTGTGCAAAATCTTTTAGCAGAGATAAAAGGGGTTCTAGGGTTCCCCTTTTTTGGTGTGTCTGATTGTGTGCCGCCGGCAATTCAAGGGAGGAAAACCAAAGAAAATGAGGAGATTATTATGAGGAAAAAGAGAGAAAAGAGACGCATGTGTGTATTTTTATATATGTGTAGGGACATAGTGATGAATGTATGTGGCTGCTAACTCTGTATAGATACGTGTGTTGATGTGTGTCTATGTTTCTTTTTCTCTGGGGAAAGGAAACTGTGTGTGGAATTGCGTTTTATGATGGAGCGATAGGTATTACTAAAATTAAAGAGATTTTGACCTTTGTTAAAAAGTTGTGATTTTTTTAAAGTTTGTGTCTTTTGTAAAGCATTATGATCTTTCTGATATGGCATAAAAAACATCTTTGGTTCTCTATACATAAAAAAAAAAATTCTATCATTTCTATGATTCTTTTTCAAATTTTTTTTTTTCTATACAAATAAATTCTAGTGAAAAGTATGGATATACCAGTGAATAAATTGTTCTATCCTGAGAGGATATATATTTCATTAACTTCGGATATTTAACGAGAATAATTTCTTTAAAATTATTATTTAACATGTATTTAATTTTTTTCCGACAAAAATTTTGTATTACCAAAATTGTGTAAATGAAAAATAATTTACAGTAACAAGAGTAGAAAATATCAATGTTTCTCTATTTGAACTTTCCAATAAATCAATATAAAAGTAAGATCATTAATTTAAACAGAACTTAAATTTAATAATTTTAACTCAAATTTTATTTAATTTACGAACTTAAAATTACTATAAAAAATTTATAAAATTTTAAATTAACTCAACAAAAGGGCTGGTTACGTAAGCTAATACGTAAATGATAAATAATTGAGTTGCAACATGAAAAAATTTTGTCAGCACAAATATGATACGAAAACAAAACGATAATGTTTTTTCTGTATATATCTTTCTTTTGTTGGAAACTTCTAGGTAATGATAATGATATAATGTTGAGGGACAATATAAAATATATTTTGAAAAATATGATATTAAAAAAGTATTAAATTTAAAATTAATTTATTAGTTAATATTTATTTGATATTATATAAGGAGATTCAATCCCTTATTTATTATCGATGTGAACTCTATTTTTTAGATTGTTATTTAAATTTCATCTATATTTTGAAAATATATTAATCTCAACCTTATATTAAAAGCATCAAATTATCATTTAAAGTTTATAATTGACTTGCAAAATTTTAAATCATGATTTGATAATTTTTTCATAAATTTTTTAATTACTCGAGAAAAAAATTAAATCTTGATTGAATAAATTCTTAAATTTTTTATAAAAAATAAATTATTTACTAAATAACTATCTTCAAAAATAAGGAGTGAGTTAATCAAAAGTTCAAACATAAATATTTTTAAGGAAATAAAAAATGAATTAGAGTAGGTGACTTAATTAAGAAGCATCACACATCGAATTAATAATTATCATATATTTTTATATAAATAATGTAAGATTAATTATTATAATTATTTTTTTGCAAAACGATCAAAATATATATATATAACTTTTCCAAGTCTGAAATGTTAGGTGTTGTTACCATCCATGAAGGGAAAAGCCAAGTGGACTAAAGTAGAAGGTGTCCTTTTTTAATTTTCCTTCTCGTTTGGTGTCTAATATTTATATTTATATTTGATTATTTTACGTTTATCTCGTAGATCTCTATTTTAGGAGAAGTTCTTTTAATTAATAAAATTTCGTATTGAAAAATTGAGTTTGAGACGTTTGAATGAAACATAATTTTATTCATTGCATCATATTTTTTGGTCATCGATATTTTTTTTTAATAATGTAAGACATTTTCTTGTTTCTTCTTCTTTTACTTAATTATTAATTCATTTATTAGTCAGCAGCATCTCGACACCGTTCATGGTGCCCCTGCCTTTACTTATTTTTTTTATTTATTTTTTTGCCTACTTTTTTGGGCCCACACAGTTCAATTATGACACATCACTGGACCCTCTATCGACAAACGTAATAGTATTAAATGTTAAGTTATATTAGTTATTACTATTCGCGATAAATATCTAGTCGTAATTATAGTTTGAGTTTTATATAATTTGTGCGATTTATACAAGCACTGTGCGTAATTATACAAAACTTGTGTGTAAATCAAATTGTGTAGTGAAATATACAAACACTGTGAATTGTATAACGAATTATATAAACGTTGTGCACGAATTGTATAGCAAAATATACAAAAGCTATATAAAAACTGTGAATTGTATAGTGTTACGCTTTTTGGAGAGAGAAGAGTCTTTTTATTAGAAAGGGGTTAACCGTCAATGGTTAGGAGTGGAAGTCGGTGGTTTAAGACTAGGCGAAAGAGCTTTGTTAGGAATGATTGGAGCTAAGGGGTAACTGATTCGCAGAAGCCGCCAGCGTTCATCCTAAGCCAGGATTGAACTCTCCATGAGATTCATAGTTGCATTACTTATAGCTTTCTTGTTCATAGACAAAGCGGATTCAGAATTGTCTTTCATTCCAAGGCATAACTTGTATCCATGCGCTTCATATTCACCCGGAAATTATATCAACGTAAACAAATGTTGTACTAATCATAAAAACACTGTTATAACTAGAGTTACGAAATATAATTATCTAAACTATAACTATGGAGTATCATTAAAATATTTTTAAGTAGCTCGATTGATTTTGATCACAATATTGACTTTTTCTTCTAGTATCAAAAAACATATGGAGGGCATAAAAACAACATGTCAATATTTAAAAAGAAAAAGAAAACAAAAATACGCCATGAAAATATCCCAAATCCCTCCTTTCCTTAAAATACTTTTATAAAAAAATTGGAGAAAAAAAAAGATTTATAATTTGAGAAAAAGGGAATCATTTGGAAAAAGAATGGTGCAAATTCGTTTTTTGAAAAATGTAGATAATCGATCCGTGAAGTATCTAGAAAAGAGAATAAAATCATATAACTAGTGGAATTAATATATTTCTGAATTAATTAAAAAAAATTAAAATTTATGTGAGTAAAATAAAATTGAAATGGTTCAAACCTGAAAAGGAGAGATGTACAAATGTATCAATCAGAAGACGTGAAAAGTTGGTCGTAACACGTAATAAAAGTTATAAGAGACAGGAGTAAGTCGGAAATTAAAGTTAGGTATAATATTTAGACAAGACATGGAATGACTCTAGTTTACTAAAAATATGATCTAAAATAGAAAGGTTTCGAGATCGAGTATTAGGATAGAAAACTAATAAGTAATCGAGTGTAACTAAGCTAGGGACTTGGGTGATATCTAGTATGGTCGTAACTTGTGCAATCTCTTGTTATTCAATATGTATTGTTACTTGTCTCATTTATTTTGCATCTTGGCATTCTATCATATTATTCTTTCGATTCGATTTTGAATTGAAAATACCTTCTTTATCTCACAAAAATTAATGAAAAAATCTTCGTATATTATTATTGAGCGTATAAATTTAGAAAGAAAACTAGGTCCTTCCATTTTATTCTTTTATGCCCTAGACATATGTACCACCAAATGTTGGCACATTTTGAGTATTCCTTTTCCTTCCATGGCCATAACATACCCATACTTTAGCACATGAAACTAAATTATCAAAGATTTTTTAGGCAAAAGAATCATTCTTTTCTTCTTATTTTTCAAACACAGTCAAACTCATCTATAAAGTTGTCATTTATTCTGAATATGAATACTCCGACTAATAATAGTTATCCATTATTAACTTGATGTAAAAATTAAGAATCAGTAAATAATAAGGATAATTTTATCAAATAACCATTTGAATATAATAAATACAATATCTTAAAAATTAGAAATTATGTGTAAAATCATACAGTGGACAAGTAAAAAGGAACGAAGGGAGTATTTTTTTTTGGCTTTTATAGCAAAACATTACTACATAATATGAAAAAACGATTTCAAATAAAATAATATTAATATTATTTTATTTTACTTTTTTTCAAAATCTATTTTAAAGAAGTCACATCTTTTATATTCGGTAACTCTTTAAACCAAACATTTTACCGTTCATTTTTATTTATCTATTATATAAAAATACATTTTCACTTCAAGTGAAAATCATAGAGAATATTTTTTATATTTTGCCCTCAATATTGATTATTTATTCTCCATCATTCTTCAAAATTAAGAATATACGCACCAATTAATGAATATTGTATTAAAATACTTATATCGTGCAAAATTTTAAGTTAACAAATAAAATAAACGAAAAAAATACATGACATATTTATAATCATCAAAATTTAATTACACATACTTTTAATTTAAAATTTTTAAATACTTTTTAAAATTTCGTATCGAGTTAAATTTACGACAACACACATAAGGAATATTTTGACTGAAAACGTTTCATTAAGGACGGTGGTCTGGTCATGAAAGAAGTGGGAAACAGCTAAGAATATATTCTGCGTTTTTATGTATATAAAATTATAAATAAAATAAAGTAATAAATTAAAATAATACTATGGGCAATGAATTTTCTTGTTTTTTTTTTAAATAATATTAATGTTGTCTATTTCTTCTTTTGCAACTTTTTTTTTTTTTGTTGCCTTTTTACAAATCTAGGATGATAATTGGACAGCTTCTTTTTATACTGTTTTATTGAATAAATAAAAATAATATCTTATATTATATTCTATTTCAAATAAGCATATGCCTTCTTAAGATTCCATGCTTAATACATTTGCACGTGTTTTTCTACCTATCACTCATCAATTTATTAATTACCAAGTAAATATTTTTATTAAAAATAAATAAATATATAATATAATTTTTCGATGAAGAAAATTTAGATAATTCGACCTTTGCCTCTTATAAAAATATTTTATTTCAAAATTTCTATACTCCATTAATTTTTCATTCGAATAATTCACTCGCATTTTAACTATTGTATTAGAATTGTGTAATCTCTTATTCACATTATTAGGTAACTATGTTCAATATGTTAAAGTTTCAATTTCTTACGCATTTTGAAGTTGAAATTTGAAAGATTTGAATTTTTAAAGTTGTGAATTTCCAATTTTTGCTATTTGAAGCTGTGTTTGAACATGCATTTTACTTTCTTTTTTTTTTTTAAAGTTTTATGAGTGGAAGTTTTAATAATTCATTCGAATAGTTTTTTGATAACTTGAAAATATTTGAATATTAAAAATTTGATCAAATTTCGTCGCAAATATATATTTTAAAATTTAAAAGAAATTAGGTACATTTTTTCTAGCTTATTATTTGTGGAATGTGGAGTACAATGAAAGTGACATTTCTATCTTTTTGAAGATAAATGTGACTTTACATTGTATTTATTGATAATGGCACAAACCCAACACATGTAAATATTGTAAAATGAATCGACTGAAGCAGATATGTCAATCGATAATTGTCTTTAAAAAGAATTATTTGGAATAATATTATAAATTCATAGCTAAAGCAACAGAAGAAATAATTAATAGAAATGACTTAGTAAAATTAAGTAAACACATTAATCAGTAACTATCTTTACGAAAAAATAATTAATTAAGATATTTTCTTGAATATGCGGCATAATTATTCCTAGGGAATTTTGAGATTAAATAAATGCAAAATTAATTTGTATAGGCCTAGGTTCACCAAATCTACATTTTTTAATGCATACTTAATTAATATTATCAACAAAATCTGTGTTTGTACTGTATTACTATTACTTGTTTTGACATCAAACTTATCTTTTGGGACCATCAATTATCTTGGATTTTTTTAATGGATAAGAAATGGAGAAATTTAAAGTATAGGACCCTCATCGCGAATTAAATATATTGTATAAAAAGCTCACAAATCATATAAGAGAGGTAATTCGCACAAGGTAAGTTGGGTGCGACGAGTTCGACCCAGAAGACAAATTTTTTGCTTTTACTGGCAAGGGGTTTCGAACTTGAGACCTTCAATATGAAAGTCTCAAGTTCAGATCACGTGAAAGTCTTGACGATCAACAATCATGATAAAATAATAATGTTGAATTGGGTTGGCCTTTGCCATATTATAATGGAAAAATTATGCGGATAAGCAAACATATAATAGTTAATTAGCTAACATAGCTATGGTTTGAATTAATTACGACTCGCGACAAACATTCAGTTGTAATTATAGTTTGAGTTTGTATAATTTGCGCAATTTATACGCTAGTGCGTGATTATACAAAAGTTGTGTGCGAATCAAATTATATAGCGAATTATACAAATTTTGTGCACGAATTGTATGGCGAAATATACAAAAGCTATACAAAAATTGCAAATTGTATAATGTTGCGCGAATTATACAACCACTGCTGTGACTATAGTTACAAAATATAATTACCCAAACCATAATTATGAAACATAATTAAGATATTTTTGAGTGACTATATGTGAAAATTCCTCTATTACAATGTGCTAGTAAGCAAAAATCAAAATAAAACAACAATGTCGAATTAAGCCGCCTTTCCTTTAATGGATAGTAACTGTACAACTATTGTCACAGTGAGTGCAATTGAATTTTGCATCCAATGAAATATAGCTATATATGTCCATTCATGGTGGGGGTAGTTGTTATGCTATATTAATTATTTCAATCTACAACTATATATTATAATTATTATAAGTCATATATACAAAAATGACTTTTGGGTTATATCTAAAGGCATACTATATTGAGAAAATAAACATGGGATTTATTATGAAGGGAAGAAAAAGACTGAAAAATTATTGGATTTTGAATTCCTCTTTAACTCTAAACCATGATTTTCATCTTTGACACATGTGCACATTCAATGGTTGTAAAACATCCCTAGCAATAAAATAATCGTTACGCATCTAAGTTAAATACACTAATAATATAAAAACAACATACACGTGAACCTAGTATCTTTGCTCATACTAGAATTCAATTATTATCGTATATTAACTTGAGATCCTTATAAGAACTCATAAAGTTTAAATCATGAATCCACCTCCGTGACGTAGGTTGATGGTGAAAGAATTTACACACTATTAGTGCACATAACTTAATGTATATAAAAAAGTACAATTTTGCTAGAAAAAAAAGATGAAAATGGTTATTTTAACTCACTATTTCTATTACTGTCACTGCTGCAAATACCAGGAAGAGAGTACCACCTATGTAGGCAATAACCTGAAATAAACATCAGACATATCAAATATATATAAAAGAGAGAGAATCTTTAGGTGTATTTGGTACGACAGAAGTCATTTATGAAAAAAAAATGTTTTCCATAAGAAATCTTTTTCTCATATGTTTTCTTCAGCAAATATTTTCCGTCCACCAACTAATTATTGAAAAACATTTTTCACGGAAAATGACTTCTGTTATATCAAACACGCGAGCCTGTAGGCTGTAGCAGACGGGGCGTGACAGGCATTTTTCATGTTATACAAGATATGATCTAGTTCAAAGTCTTCCCAAAGTATCATTTGAGTTTTCCAGCTGACTTCTTCAGTCAACTGGAAAGAAAAATAACTAATGCAGGTTGGTAATAGGATGATTAAGAAAAAATAAACTTGGGTTAAGCACTGTTTATCACGTAATCCTGAGATTATTTAAACTGGAAAGATCTGGTTGGAACTTGGAAGAATTGACATAAAAAATACAGTTATGTAGTTAATTATTCCACAAGCAACTACTCATTATAAAATATGTATATGAACTCTGTTGAGTCTAAGCAGAGGTATTATTATAATTTTAATTATGCGAAAAGGTCAAAAATGCCCTGAACTACCAGAAATAAAACAAGAATACCCTCCAGTTGATTTTCGGTCCAAAAATGTTTTTGGACTATTAGAAATGGAACAAAAATGTCCTCGCTGGTAGCAAACCGGCTCCAATTATGCCCCTATCCCAATAACGGACCTCAAGGTATCATGTATTCCCTTTTAAAATTTATCTCTTTTATTCAATGTGGAGTCCATCTCGGCGAAGAACCAAGTACAAAGAGGGGAGACACCAGACCTGGAGGTCCGTTAACAGGATAGGGGCATAATTGGGCTAGTTTACTACCGATGAGGGCATTCAATAGTTCACAGGCGTTTTTGACCCTTTTTTGTTTTAAGTACTTCAAAAGAATAAGAGATGTGATGCCAGTGTGTGCTTTATTGATAAAAAGCATGTAGCTTTTTCTACTAAGCAATTTGAAAAAAGAACATGTTCTTGTTATAGTGGCTCCCGTAGAAGCAATCTACACGATAAATCTGTTTCGAGCAGAAGATTCAGAGGATCAAATAAATGTCTGTCACTTTAATTATTTAGATAGAGTAATCTTACCTTCTCAGACAAGAATGTCCCCAGTAAAGAACCTCCAAGGACAGCTAACTGCAGAGGAAATTTCACTACCAATCAACTTTTTATCTGTATTGGACATCAACATACAAAGAAAGAAAAAGAACTAATGCACCGATATGTCTATATGGTCATGTTTCATTTAACTACAATGGTATTGGTTAGAAATTTAACCATGGTACTCTTACGTTTAGAAAAAGGTCGCACCATGTAATTCGCTGAAGGTTTCAAGTTAAAGGCCTTTTTTTAAAACACTATTTGCATATCTTGATGGAATTTTCCTTTAGATGTTCTTGTTGCTATTATTTACAACAGAACAAGCATTGCAGATTGTACATGACACCTATAAACAGATATTTTTTGTTAAAAGTATGTGTTTACCAACGTTGCAGCTCCGTGACCAGCTAATGCCCCTCCAATGACTCCAAGAGGTGAAGATGCAGCAGCAAGAGCTGAAAGTAGATAGTGTGTACTTGAAGTTATTTATCCAGTCTAGGAAGCGTAGATAAATTCATCCAACAGAGATTGAAATCCATAAAAAATGTGCTTGCTTATTCAGCTTTCTGTGAATGTTTTCAGATAGTAAAATGTCTGGCTATTTGGAAAAGAATAGACTTTTGTACGAGTTGATTCATAAGACGAACAAACGGTAAAAACACAAGTTTCTGCATCGACCTGAGTTATGACTAACCTATTGTAGAAAAAAATGATTTGTCACCCCACTCAGCAACAAATACCAACGCGAATGTGCTAATGATGGTGTTTGCAGCAGACAATAGTCCAGCACCATTTCCTGAAAATTCTGAAACTGCCAGCTCGGCCTGGTTTCAAAAGCAAAGAAGTCCACAATTAGAATATACTCATTGCTGATGCCCTAAATGTTTTGACTTCCAATAGACGTCTGATGATGAAGCGTTGGCCAGAGAATCTTAGTAGCTCTGTTAGTTGACTATTTAAACTTTCGCCTTGTTGGTGAGGGTTCAAGTCCCCACCTTGTAATCCCCTCCCCCCCTTTCTTTTTGCGGTGATTCTACTCGTCATCTTTAACGGAAAAAAAAAAAACTTAACAGCAGAAGGGATTTCTGATAGGATTACCTCTTTCTGCTCCTCTTCCGCCTTCATCCCATCGCTGGAGGAGGCATCAAGCAAAGTTGACACTCCAAAATACACCTTTAACAAAATTACATATGGCCCAGACATGTCAACTTCACATAGCACGTGGGTGCAAGTCATATCATGAATTAAATATTAGATCATGCGTTACCAGAAGGCAAGCTGCAGCAATATCATCCACTGGCAAATCAGTTCCACCTAACCTGCATTTATGAAGTTGCATCAGGGTATAACAGATGAACCACTCGAGATATTTCGATTATTTAAAGATTTGGAAGCTGCTATTGAATCTGTTTAATAAGATGGAGTAATCCATCTAAATTACCATGCAAGTTACTACGCTTTCCAATGTAAAGAAATTACGATCAAGATCCATAACAAGATCATAGCTATGTATTTCTGTTTTCCTAACTCCCAAGAGTGAAAGACGAAAAGATAATTTGTAGGTTGAGATAACAAGCAGAAATTTGTAACACATAAGAAGTCAATACACCAGAAAACATATTAATTTGATAAAAAATGAAGAAGGGCAAACATTTTCAAGCACAAAAATGTGGTACCAGGCCAGTTTATAATGTCCTGCTTGCTCAAATTTCTAATCGAAATATTGAATTGGAAAAAACAGACGGAGGACCGTTTTGCTGGCATTTGGTTAGTATTCACATGGTAAGTTAATTTGTGTTTAGAGGAAACAGTTAAATGATCCAAAGCACACTACGAAGTTATAAAGAGTGGAGAATGTTAGACTCTTTGATTTTTTTAGAAGTAACATCTAAGCAATGAAATGGACGTGATGCAGGAACATTAGTTAGAATCCTCCTGCTTGAATTGTCTGAAAATATTTCTTACAATAGAGTTTCTACATACTGATGTATAATTATACCAAAAGAAGAGATTAAAGAACCTGAAAGGAAGAACATCATCAACATAGTGGAAAGTTCGTCCGAGAACAACGGATATGATTGTCATTACCCTGCAAATGACACAGACAGTACTGTTAACCTAAGAGAACAAATTCCACTTTTGTTTGGTTAGAATGATAAAATAGGTTTCTGAATGGAGCATCTACCAGGCCATTAAAAAAAGTTGTGCTGGCTATGTTAGGTTAACTGTACTGAGTTCTTAAATCTCTTATTTTTACTACGAGCACCAAATGTTATATGAACTTGTCAGGAATAGATGTTAGCTCTTGAAAAGAAAACATAGTATTCAAGTGTATCAGATACAAAAGTTAAGAGGACATGTTGAACATTGAATGCTGAAATTCCTGGAATTATTCAACTTTATAATTTCAAACTAAGGGATTACAAAAACAAATGTCTATGAACGGCGGTTAATTATATCCCAGGTTCTCTCTCACAGGCTCACAGCTATAGTTGAATATGTAGATGCAAACATGTTCTCTTTAGTGAAAATAAGCAAATTACTGCATTAAAATTAACTAATTTAAAACTCTGATGGTAAAGACATTTGTGTTACATAATTCAAAAAGATAAACATACCCAAGTGCGCCAAAAGTCCCAAGGAAAGTGACAGCAGCAGAGTTCCTAGCTGCTAAAAGAGCCTGCTCATATCAAATGAAAATCCAAATTAGTTATGAAAGCATTCTGAGGACTTATAAGAAAGAAAAGTTTCTGTTGACCACGTGATAACATAACAAATCAGACGGAATTTCTCTTCGTTGACGCACATGAAAAAATCATTTTATTCAGCCAGTAATATCTCATCTACATATAGCCTTTGAACGATAAAAATCATCTTACAGCAATAAAGAAGGTTTTATCCCCAAGCTCTGAAAAGAATATCAACAAGAACGCCTGCGAAAAGAAAGAAAAGAAGGTTTAATTACTCTCTGGTGGAACATTTTTCCTCCACGGTCTCAAATAGAGTATAGTGTGAGGAGAAAAAGAGCAATATGGATGTGCATTTGTGCTATCTGTTCCTTGATGGAGAATAGTATAGTTGACGAGATATGTAAGTCAACAGATGATGCATGAGATGATTTCCTTGAACTAGTTAAAGAAAATATTATGTGAATTTATCATTGGCATTGTTATTTTTGTTTTTTATTTTTTCCATTTTAAGGATAAGGTAAAACAGCAGCAAGATTTTAGAAATGGAAGTTGCTGAGAGATTTTCCTAACTGAAGCAAAACCTGTGCTTAAATCTCCGAGTTCCCCGAAGAAAGGAAATGACTGCAAGCCAGTGGCAACCTCTGAAGCAGCACTTGCTTGTTGTGTGAACAGAAGAGTGAAAAGCCCAGAAAGGACAACAGATTTCAGATAATTGTTCTCTGGCATGTCTAAAACTTGAAGAACAGAAGTGCTTTGATTTTTTCTCTTTGACAATGCTGATCTTTTTGAAGTACTGCATTCTTCGGCACCATAAGCCGACCTTGTGATGTAGCATCTTTTGTAATTCCTAGTCCTGACCACCTGAGAAGAATCCAGAATGTGGGATCATATATCTTCACAGTGAGATTTGAAACTTCAAGTTCGAGACAATCAGTGCATAAAAAAATCTCTAATACAACAAGAATAAACTGAGTAATTGCAAGGAAAAAGTGGAAAGGATCCAAATTTATAACTCACTGAGTTTGATACAAATATGATTGTTAAAATAGTAAGGGCGTTAAATATGTGTCTATGATCCATAAGTTAATAGGAAGAAGAAGAATTTGGCTGATGAAACGCTTTCCCGGGAAATGCATGTACTTTTTAGTAAATCACAATTCTCTGTGCAATCAGTATCCTAACTGCATTTTTCTCAAACAAATTCAAGAAGGAACTATTAAAGATTGCTTTTCACCTACAGGTTCCTGAAAAATTGATTTCGAGCATTGGACAGAAGAAATAGTTTATTTATGATTATAGCAGAACCGAACTTGTTTGGAATTGAGACGTAGTTGATTCATTGATATAAAAGAAACACATTCAGTATCTCTCTCTTATTGTTTTGCCCCACCTCTCAAGTTTAAGTGTTTGAATCCTTCTCCAACTCATTACATATCCTAGATGCACTAATATGACTTGCAGCTGATCCTCACAGAAAAGGTAACATTTTTTAAACTCCTTTAAGTAGATAAATTACTTAGTCCAAAAAAAGTTCACTTTACAACCATTTGGTTTTTACGGAATGAAAACGAACAACTCAAATTGAAGAAAAGCAAAAACCTTGGAGAAGTCCTCAGACCATCCATGTTGTTTGCAAAGAGAATGCCGCGTAGGAAACCTGCAGACAACCCAATAATGAAAAACAACAACAACAACATCCACTACTACTACGCCTCCCCAAACAAGTTGGGGTTGGCTATATGAATCGTCACTTCTTCATTCAAGTTCAATTGATCATGTCATCATTATATTACAACAAATAAAAACCGAATCTTCATTTTCATAGTCCAAAAACTGAAATGTTGAATACCTAAAACTGTCCAATCTAAACTTTAGATGAGGTGGTTTGCACATTTCTACATGTTCAACTGAGTCTATACATGAAAATCCACTAAAATTTCACTAAGTATTGAAATTCCGAATCCATAAAGCTTAAATCTTGAATTCCCATCCAGATGTTCTAAGTTCAAGTCTTAATCCTCTGTCCCAATTTATGTGGCCCCTTTCGTTTTTCTAGAGTCAAACAGTTTACGTTTGAATGAAAAGTTGTGCGCGGAATCTTCAAATTTTTTGAAATGAAATTTATATATTTCTAAACTTTGTAAAAAGTACTACATAACTCAAAATATTTAAAAAATATATATTCAAAGGTAGATTGCTTTTGAATCTCAAAATTCGAAAGGTGCCACATAAATTGGGACGGAGAGAGTACCACCTATCAATACTAGTATTTTCATTATCAAAATGTGTGGACAACCTTCTACCAGCTGACAACAAACAAGGGGGGAAAACAACAACCCCAGATACTCAAAAAGAGGAAATTTAAGCTGAGATAGAAACAATCCATGTTCAATATTTCAAGAACAGACTAAAAGGGCAGCTAAAGAAACAAACTTTTACCTGGAGATAGGAATTAGAGGGGGTTTAGCAGGGGAAAAATTAGGAAATGCAAATGAGGGTCTAAACAGAAAGCTGCTGCTCTCATAAGAGAGCGCTAGGCTTAGCATTCTTGAAAAAATTCCACCAGAACTTAGGAGCAGAAAGAGTGATTTTTGAGAAAGATAAGAAAGAAAGGAGGGGAGTGGACAGAACTATGACACTTCAAGATAACCTCATCAAAAAGGCGCGTTAGTTATATCATTAAGTGTACTGAAATTCGATTAAATTTAAATTATTTTTATTAGACTATATTGGATATATCATATTGAAATTTAATTAAAATATTCTATTCATACAAGATTGAATAGTTTAAATAATTACATTTGATAACTGTAACTATCGCATATCCGTTTGAATAATTTGCTCGACCATCCAATAGACCATGGACTAAACGGTCACTGCCTGAAAGGACTATGTCTAGGGGAGGGGGGGGGAAACGACCCCCC
>JBCEWC010008936.1:0-19322 GCA_038996855.1 Solanum aculeatissimum | reverse complement strand
ATTATTTTAACAATGCACAATTTACAACAACACAATCATGATACAACCTCAACAACAAATCAATAGATCTTTCAAATTACTCTCAACATATCACATATCAATATATACACAAATTGTCTTTTATTATTCCCTTTTCATCATCAGGATTAGAGTTAATGATTATAAAGAAAGAGAGAGTGGTGAAAGTCTTAACAATATTTTATATGTTATTAAAAGGGTATATATAAGAGGTCAAATGTTCATTTCAATTCAAATATTTTACCACATGTTTAAAATTTAAAATGTTGTTTTTGAATTCAAAAGATTAGATAAGGATTGATTTGATTTGAATTTCTATTTTTTTGAGTAAATGATTAATAATAATAATAATAATAATAATATTTAACATAAATATTAATTGAGTGATTTTTTTTTCTAAAAGTCTAATATTTTTAAATTCAAAATTTTTAAATTTTTTACTATAAAACAAATTAGCTTTGTCTTAAAATTGCCAAGTGGCTTTTTCATACTTGCCACTTGACTTAACCACATGCAAACTTTTCTCCTTTATTATATATATAGATTTATTATTTTAACTAGTTTCTACTTACGTATTCCATGACAATTTATACATACTTTTAAAGTATAAATGTTATTAAAATATGTATTGAGATTCAACTAAAATTGGAAGGGAATAAACTCATTGATATTTGACCATCAAGCTTTGAATTTTAACTATCTTTTGAGGATATAATGAATCGAGGGGTTCAAGCATGTTGGTGGTCTAAAGTAAAAAATAAATTGGAGGCCTTAATTTTTTTTAAAAAAAATAATATGTTTTAAAAATTTTAAGACCAGTCTCTTAGTTTTTATAAGATGCAAAATTGTAATATATACCTTAAACAATTATTCTGATATGCAAACTTGTTTCTTTCTGTTTACATAATTTTTTTAAAAACTTTTTCTATAATTCTTGCTGAGTACCTTTTATTTGGTACTCATACCACACTCTACATCTACTCCGTGATGCAGGTCCGAGCATGAGCCAGCAGGGTTGATTGTTCCAGCTAGTAGCAGACATTTTCGGAGACTAGGGTGAGCATTGTTGTTGTTTTTTTTGGATATTTCAATCTCCATCTTCACTTGTGGCACACCTTTTGCTTTTTTAGACTAGCCTTGCATATGTATATATGTATTATTTTTGGCTCAATTAGGGGATGTATCTATTATCCTAGTAGCTCTGTACACGTAATTTCCAGATTCAAGGAGGGTTTCTTTTGTTGTATGTATTGACTGTAATTTTTGGGTTCCGTGCTTTTGTTGTTAGTTCCTTAAATTATGATTTTTCATTAGTTTCCTGTCCTCACACCTATTACTAGCAATTCCAAGTTACGTACTGACTTACCTGCTGGAGAAATATGATAGGTGCTATCATGACTCGAGATATATCAGATCATGACACTACATGAATAAGATGACCAATTATATCATCACATCTCATTTTAAAGCAATATCATTAAAGAGAAAAAATAAGGATGAAAACATATGACAAAGTGGACAATGAATAGATGACATATGATCTCTTAATCCAAATAATTATAAAAAAGGTTTTGACCAATTAAAAGAAAAGTAATTTTGCATCTCTCCCTCCCACCCCGCACCCTCCATACAATCATCTTCTCTGTCAAATTTTTTCCTTTTTCATTGTCTTCTTTGTCACCTCGGCCCTAACAATCATCTCGATCTTCTTCACATATTTTTCTTTTTTCATGGTGTTTTTCGTCATACCCATCCCAATTTGATAGTCGTCTTTGTTGAATTCCCTACCATTTCTTTATTTAATTGATCTTTAGAAGTGCGAATGTGAAGTTTGAGAACTTATTCTGACTGCACGAATAGGCTAAATATCATGATTGCAAGTTTTTTCTTTTTTCTTTTACGTAATTAATCCTCCATCCTTTACAAAGGAGTAAAAAAATCAGTTTGCAGTATTGATATGTTATTTTTAACTTTGAAGTAAATTCATCTTCTTTCAATTAAACTATCGTAAATGAAGAACAAATTTGAGTAAAATTTTTTTGACGTCGATTGGACGACTATAAGTTTGAGGAAAGAATGGAAAGAGGTAGTAGCTAAAAAGTTGGGAAGAAGCAGATAAAAAATAAAATAAATAATCCAAACAAGCCTCTCATTTGTCATTGCCCCATCAACAAAAAAGTGCCAAAATAATACAATGGGGCTCAATATGACGTGTTTAAAATAAATAAAGCCTAATCAAGGTGTCTAAGTAAAAATTGATGCCAGCTTTAGAGGGCTGCTGATAGATTCTACCATATATACACATACAAAGATAGTTTGTACACATATATATGCGCCATGTATAGCACATTCACCTTTTTATCCCTTCTTCATTTTCAGCTCCAATTCATTCCTAATCACTCAAAAACTTATCCAAATGATATGAGATTCAAACAAGGAAAAAGGGTAAAATATCCTCAACTATTGAAAATGGGTCAATTATCCCTTTCGTTAGTTTTGGACTAAAAGGTAAACTTATCGTTAGTATATTAGACTCACTTTTATCCTTCAAACTAGCAGACATAGCACGACAAATCGTTCATGGAGATTCCATTTGAACTTGTCATCTTTTGGGATTAAGTGAAATTTATAGATTATGATGTTGTTGATGATGATATTTACAAACTCCTAGCTCCTTTAATAACCAAATTAAATCAGAGTACATTTTTATTCCAATTTACTAATGCTTTGTGGAGTAGGAAAAAGTGTCGTGATCAAGAAATTGGATAAGTTTTACTAACCATTAAAATCAAGTAATATATCAATTTGTTGGCCGAGAGAATTCTACCATCAGGGGTGTAGCGAAAGTTAAGAATGTCTTTTTCATTTTTAGATATTTTAGAAGTATAAGTCGGTTACAGTTACATAAAAAAAGGGTCGATGGCTTGTACAGTACGCAACCAAGAATAAGATTTCAAAATTTCTTTTTTTCAATATGAAAGTTCTTCATTGAATTTCATAGAGCAAATGGATCTAGATCTACTATCAGATTCTTCATAGAGTTCAGAATTCTTCCAAAGGATAATTTTCTCATTTTGATCTTCTGCAATTTCCCCCCCAAAATTTCACCATTGAAATGGAACGAATCACCTCTGATCATCCATATTATCTCTATGCTTCTGATTCACCTGGTACACTTTGATAAATTCACCTTTTTGATGGATCTAGATGAGGAGGTTGGAGAAAATCAATTCTAATTGCGTTGTCGACGAATAATAAACTCGATTTCATAGAAGTTTATAAAGGCCAAGGGATGGAGCTCCAGATTTGAAGGCTTAGATTGGATGCAATGATATGGTGTTTGCGGGGCTATTGAATTCTCTTGCCATTGATATCAGCTCTAGTGTAATTCACTTGAAATCGATGAGAATTTTGTGAAAACAACTCGAAGATAGATATGGACAATCCAACCTAACACAAATTTTTGAGCTATAAAACATTTACTTAGAATTGTGCAAGAATCTAGTAATATTGGGACATTTCAACAAGATCAACGCTATATAGGATGAGATCGAGCTACTTGATGCTAAGCCATATGGGATGAGATAGAGCTACTTGATGCTAGGGCTATATGCACTTGTGTATTAGAATGTGAATGCGAATCAATTGCAAAAAATAATGCACTTGAAGAGAGGCTAAAATTAGTCCAATTCTTAATGGGACTGAACCACACATACATTGTAGTCGGAGGAAACATTATGTTGATAAATCCACCTCCTACTATTGATAGGGCATATTTTCTTCTTTTACAAGAGGAGAGGTAGAGAAATATCCATACAATGGGGCAATATCCTATTGAATCCAATTCTTTTGCTGTGTCGGGATAGAGCACTGCATGATCACAATATTATCCTGGTGAGTCTAGTTCTTCTAGTGGATTTGGACAATGATTTACTCCACCACAACAGAAATTCACCAGTTCCAATGGTAACAATTACACCAGAGCCAATCAGAATTATACGAAAGATCTATTATGCAACTATTGCAAAAAATCAGGGCACAACATTGATACGTGTTATAAGATTCATGGATATCCATAGAATAACAACAACAAACCACAAAAGTTTCACAATGCTGTTAAAGGTCATGCTATTCCTTGCAAGTAAGGTTGTAGGACAAATTGATAATTCAACAACATAGGCAACAATTGGACTAAGGCAGGAGAAACTAACACAATTGGTGAGCTTACTCAACAAGTTCAACAGGGTAACATAGTCTCTGAAGCTAGTGCTACTGCTAATTGTGCTGGTATATTTCTTCCTGATTCCATTTTTTTTCTAATTCCTCTAAGGATCATTTTTGGATTCTTGTCTCTGGAGTCTCGGAACACATGACTTTTGACTTCATCATCTTATTCAACATTAAATCTCTAGCTCATACTATACATGTTAACCTTCCTAACTCCCAAAGAGTTAAAGTACTTTATACAGGACAAGCTATTATACATCATGAACTGACTCTTTAAACTATGTTATTTATGGCAGATTTTAAATTTAATTTAATATCTATTCATAAGTTATGAACACAGTTACACTCCGTTTTAACATCTAGTATGTCTCCATGTACCCTGCAGGGCCCTTATTGGAGGAGGCCTCTAATTTTTGGTGATGTCAAAGCTGGACTTCACCTCTTGCATTCAATGCATTGCCCTGCTAATCCTTCTATTTCATCTAATAAAGCCTCACTTTCTGAGAGTCCTCCTGATTGTTTGTTTGCAAATTCTGTCTAGTTCTGTTAGTTCATGTGATAAAATGTGACATATAAGACTTAGCCATTTACCTATTTCAAGCATGAAATATATTCCGGGTTGTATTTCTACTCATGCTAATAAAGACTCTTTTCCTTGTACAATTTGTCCTTTAGCTAGACAACACAAGCTTCTTTTTTCTACGAGTATGAGTTCTACTTCACACATTTTTGAGCTCATTCATATAGACACGTGGGGTCCTTATAACATTCCCACTCACGATGGATTCAAATATTTTCTCACTATAGTTGATTTTAGTCGGGGCACATGAACATTCTTGTTAAGTACTAAAAGTAATGCCTTCACAGTCTTAAAATCTTTTATTACCATGATTGAAAGACAATTTGATACAAAAATCAAGAAAGTCACCTCCGACAATGCATTGGAGTTAGGCAATAACGTTATTGGTCAAACATATTTTTCTTCCAAAAGGATTCTTCATAAAACTTCTTGTGTTGCAATCCCTCAACAAAATGGGATTATTGAGAGTAAGCACAAACATCTTTTAGAAACCTGTTGGGCTCTTCTTTTCCAATCCAAACTCCCTATTTGTTATTGGGGGGAGTGTCTCTTGACGGTACCAAACTCCTTCATTACAAGACTCCTTATGAAATTCTTTTCCATAAATCTTCTGGATATGATTTTCTTAGATGCTTTGGTTGCTTGTGCTTTGATTCTACGCTGCCTCAACATAGAGGAAAGTTGGATCCCCTAGCTACTGCTTATGCATTCATGGGATACCCTTTTGACAAAAAAGACTACAAATTATTAAATCTACTGATCAGGGAGATTTTTGTTTCAAGAAATGTGATCTTTTATGAATCTATATTTCCCTTTCATTCTATTGCTAACTCTTCTCCTCAATTCCCTCAGCCTCATAAGTTGAATTTTTTCGACTCTGAACACAAGCCTCCTTCTCCTATCTCTTTTATCACTATAATTCCTTTATTTCCCACTCCTTCTCTTGATTCTTTTTCTCCTAGTCCTAACCCTGCTACTCTTATATTCAGTTCTTAATCTCCTATTGCTGCTCTACGTAGATCTTTGCATGATACTAAAGCTCCTTCTTATTTATCCAACTATATTTGTGAGTTTGTTTATCTGGTGGATGTCTCTACGTCTTATTTTTTTCATATCTCTTCCTCTTGATTTTCTTTCAGTGCTTTATCATCATCTAACTAGAGATTAATGACCTCCTTACCCCTTGTCCATGATCCTTCTTCCTATTTCCAAGCAGTTCCTCATCCGGGTTAGCAAGACGCCATGGGTAAGGAGATTGATGCCTTTTTAACCAGTAAGACTTGTGAAGTGGTTTCCTTACCTGTTGGCAGGAAAGCGCCACCTTGTACGCAACTACAAAGTGAAATTAAAATCTAATGGTTCTGTAGAGAGGCTTAAGGCTTGTTTGGTATATCATGGTGATACTCAACGAAAAGGAATTGATTTCACTGAAACATTCTCTCTGGTGGTTAAAATGACCATAATCTGGTGTTCACTAGCATTTGCAGTGAAAAAAAACACAGGAATTTTTCCAATTAAACGTCAATCATGCATTTCTCAATGGTGACTTCTCTGAGGAGGTGTACATGAAGTTTTCTGCTGGGCTTACTCCTTTGAATCCTAATATGATTTGTTGGCTTCGAAAATCTCTATATGGTCTTCGTCAGGCATCTAGGCAATGGTATGCTCGCTTGACTGCTGCTCTAAATTTTAAGGGGTTCACTTATTCTCTAAATGACTATTCTCTCTTCTACAAGAAGTATGGGGATTCTGTGTCTTTGGTGGCATGTCTATATTGATGATATACTCCTTATCGGTAATAATGCCTAAGAACACGGTTTAAAATCTTTTTTTGATACAGTTCAAGATTAAAGATTTAGGAAACCTATCTTATTTTTTGGGCATGGATGTGCTCCGTGAGTCATCTGAAATTATTCTCAGTCAGCGTAAATTTGCAATGGAGCTCTTAACTGAATTTGATTATTTAGACTTGTCACCTGCCATATCTCCCTTGGATCCTTCTATTAAGTTACATGCCGGCGATGGTGTTCCCCTTACTGATCCCACTTTGTAACACCAATTACTTGGGAAGTTAATTTTTTTTGACATATACTCGTCTGAATTTTACTTTTGTGGTCCAACATTTGAGTCAGTTTATTGCAAGATTCACGTGACACTCATTTTTCTGCTGCTATTCACTACCTCTTTTTGGTGACCCTGGTCTGGGTTTAGTCATGCCTGCTACTCCCTCTCTTGATGTCCTTAATTTGTGTGATTTTGACTGGGGTGCCCGCCCAAATTCTCACTGATCTAGCAGTGGATTTTTTGTTAGTATTGGGGGCTGCCCAATTTCATGGGAAATCCAAAAAATAACCTTTTGTTTTGCTTTCCTCTATTGAAGCCGAGTATCGGTCTATGCATCACCTCGTTACTGAACTTACTTAGCTGATTCATCTTCTTGATGACCTTTCCATTCTACCAACATTGCCTATAGCTCTACATTCTGACAACCAGGTTGCCATTCACATCGCCAAGAACCTAGTTTTTTCATGAGCACACCAAACATGTTAAATTGAATTGTCATTTCATGCACCAATAATTTCAAGACGGTTTGATCTACTTGACTTTTGTTCCGTCTTCTTCCCAGTTGGCCAATATCTTTACTAAACCCCTTTTAGGTCCACTTCACCAAGATATTTTGTGCAAGTTGGGGGTCTCTTCGATACCCTCCACCTTCGGGGAGGGGGGTGGTTTAGATATTTTAGAAGTATAAGTCGGTTAGAGTTAGATAAAAAGGGATTGATGACTTGTACAGTGCACAACCATGAATAAAATTACAAATTTTTTTCCTTTCAATATGAAAGTTCTTCATTGAATTTCATCACGATTCTCTTAATTTACTAGAAAATAAGTAATAAATAATTTTTTTATATAGGGTTATTATTTTAAAATGACTTGACAAAATTTAATTAGATTTCCATCGAGTGTCAGACAATGGATTTGATTCATTACTTCCTTTAATTCCATAGCAAATCAGAACCTCAATAATCTGAAAACTTTTATGGTGGTAGAGGCATAAGTATGAGTTGGTCTGTGAGGAATTACTTTTTGAATAAAAAATATACGGATTCTATTTTTTCATCTTTATGTATTTCTTTTTCCTCAATATTCTTCTTCTTCCTTTCTTTCCTTTCACCTTTTTTTTTTTAATTCTTCTTTTGATTAATTTTTCAAATTAATTGTTTTAGTCATGAATTTTATTTATTAGTTTTTTATTTGATAATTGATACATATACTTATTTGATTTTAAATTTTATTACATTAAAAAAATAAAAAGAATTTATGGTGGTGGAGGCACAAATATGAATTGGTGTGTGAGGGATTACTTTTTGATATAAAAAATGAGTTGGTCCTACCTTTT
The DNA here is from genome assembly GCA_038996855.1 of Solanum aculeatissimum. Classification (NCBI taxonomy): domain Eukaryota; kingdom Viridiplantae; phylum Streptophyta; class Magnoliopsida; order Solanales; family Solanaceae; genus Solanum; species Solanum aculeatissimum. Next base: position 11,097 of record JBCEWC010008936.1, on the reverse strand, counting down.
CATCTTTACACATTTCCTTCTCCTCTCCTTCACTCTTCAATCTCTCTCTTCTCCATTTTTTTTCCTTCCACATTTTGTTAGTTCTTTCGATTATTTTTTAAATCATTTTTTTAGTTATTTCTAATTATTTTTATATCATATACATAGGTTTTAGATACAAATATTTTGTTTTAATTTTTTATTATATTAAAAATATAAGAAAGAAAAATAAAAGAGATAATTACAAGATGAAAAATTAACTCTTTACGTATGAGATAAAAATTGAGATACCCAATCAATTAAACTAATAAAATTTCTTATTTGATATGTGTAGAATATAATTCATCTTTGTATATAATTATATCTAATCCAATTATGCCTTTATGTTCCTCTAAGAAGTGAGGCGTATTTGCCGAACGATTTTTTGCTTCTCTTTGCATTTTCTTGGATATCCAGTCAGTCACTCATGTCCCTTTTGAATTTCATAGCTTAGATGAAGTACTACACTAATTTTCTATGCCCCTTAATATTTTTATTTATTTTTATATAGAAAATATGTAGTTTAAAATAAATAGTTTATTAGGTGATCATTTAATTGGTGCAATAATAATTTTAAGATAAAATTTGAGATTAATTCTTATCTCAAATTTAATTTAAAATATTAGTTAATCGTGAAGAGTATTTTAATTCACCATTTGTAATAAAATAGTAACATTATTATTCTATATTGAAGACACAAAATGTGAGATAAAATAATCATATTTTATTTCATATAGTAGAAAGTACAAACTACTAACAATAATAAAAAGCAAAAAGGAAATTACTCTCATGAAATCAAATATTCACATACATAATTGTCATGATCTGATATCTCGAAACCATGATGGCACCTATCATATCCCATTGATAAGTGAGCTCGTAATTCGAAACCACTATAATAAGTTGAAGGCAGAAAACTAACAAGAAATCATAATTTAAGAAATCTAACAACAATAACAAGAAAATCAGCAACCACAAATAATATATATAACCAAAAAGGTTCCCTCCCAGAACCTGAAAGTTACATGTACAGAGCTACTATAACATAAGATACATCCCCTAATTGGGCCAAAATAATATATACATAAATACAAATACAAGGCTAATCTCGAAAAGCAAAAGACGGGCCACAAATGCAAATGGAGACCGAAATAATCTAAGAACACCCAATGCTCATCCAAGTCTCTGGAAATGACTGCTACTAGTTGAAAATATTAACCTCATCCAAGTCTTTATAAATGACTGCTACTAGTTGGAAATATTACTGCTACCAACTCATGCTTGGATCTGAATTATGGAGTAGCAGCAGAGTGTAATATAAGTACTAGATGAATGTTACTCAGTAGACATTGTAGGTTGACTGAGTAAGAATAGAAAATTTAGACGGAAAAGCTAGAATACAATACAACAAAACCAAAGAGGAGCAACAATGGTATATGCACAGTTGTAAGATGCAGGCAACCTAAAATCTATACACCAACCAGGCCTTCATAGACCCAAAAGGTACACCTGCGCACAAAGATAAGGTAGAAGTAGGCACACAGAAACACCGTCCAACTTTGACGAATAGCAGTATGAAACCCGAACCTCTAATCCCCGAATGTGCAAATGTCCTCTAACCACAAATGTAGCTCAAACATCTAATCTCTAAAGGCACAAATGGCCTCTAACCTAGTTATAGCCCGAACTTCTAGTCTCGGATAGCGTAAACGACCTCTAACTACGGATGTAGCATGGACCTCTAATTTCTGAAGGTGCAAGTGACCTCTAACCTAGTCATAACTAGGACCTCTAATCCTTGAAAGAGCTAATTATAGATATCATGATGAATTTAATAGCCAAACTCTGTTTGTCAACTCCATGGTAGGAGGATAAGTAATCGATAATAAGAGGAGAGGGTAGAACCGAGCCTCAAATTTTGAATGGGCTCTCCCAAAACTCTCACAAAACTGGCAATCATCTCTGAAACCAAATGGATCTCGATATGCAACGAAGACGTTCCAATGAGGCAAAATGGACTTATGATTAATCGGGCTTCTGATGAAGTTATTGCCTATCTAAGGCTCAATCTACATGCTCAAGTTTGCTATATCAGTGTACAAGGACCTACACCTCTCAAGTCACACCAGGTGGATGCAATTAGTTTACCAGCTCTGAAACAACGTAGGTCTATGTTATCGTTAGTCTATTCCTAGACTAAGGCCAAACATGCTCTGATATATCACAACTTAGCTAAAATAAAATATCAACAAGCACAAATGATCTAAAATTACATTGTATGTACCCGTCGACCCTAACATACATGGAATTACAACTAAATCCCTGTCAATTATTCATGTGAATCTAACTATATTTACATATCCAAACTCATTCTAGAAGAAAGAAAGCCGAAGCCTACCTATGGGCCAAACACGCATGCTCTAATCTACTCTGCCAGTGCTTTTCCCTTTCGGATAGCCTCTAAATGCTTTCAGTCTAGCAGAAACAGAATCACAACGCTATAACGATCATTATGACACTAAATTTATAAGAAATGAGAATGGAATAATTTTGGAGTCAAAAAGGGAAAAGTGGGACTTACATTCAGGATCCTGAAATTAATTTCAAAAATTGGTCCTAACCAGCTTTTCGAGCTCATGTCCTAAAATGAAACACAATTTGAGGCCCGAAAATATCTTAACATCAACAAATGAGAAAAATCCAATTTTAGCTCAAGAATAACTAATATGACAACAACTATTTATAGAAAATTACCAAAAACGAGGGTCTAACTGCCAAAATCAACAAAATCATGATGCTCTCCATGAAAAACTCCGTAGTTTAGGCTCTTAAATCACCCAATTCGAACATAAAATGAGCAAGAAATTATCCTCCAAAATTATCTAAAAATGGAGCTAAAATATGATCTATCACAGAAGCTAAATCACAATTCTTACCTCCAAAGAAGCTTCAAATGTGAATTCCAATCATGCCAACAGGTTCTCGAAAAACCACTTAAGATAGCCCCAAGAAGCATTGAAATTGGACCTAAAATGGCCAAGAAATCACTTTCCAAAGTTTTACAACAAATAACACCAAAAATATCTTAAGATAGCAGCTAAAATGCAAAACCCACCTCAAATGAAGCTTCCAATTCACTTTCCTATCTTATCAATGTGTTCCTCTGATGTGCTGCCGAAATGCAGCACTTTTGATGCTTAAAACTTGAAATTTTATTTGTTCTCAAAGCGATGTTAGTAGGTTTGATTGTATTTTGTGTTTGTTTTGCAGGATTTTAGTATTGGCATGAATTTTGGACAAAGTGAGCTGAAATAACAGAATCTGAGGATCTATAGAACCCTTTATGGGTCGTGGAAAGGTTCACGAGCCGTAGAAGAGGTCTCGAGTCAATTTTTAGTAAAGGGTGAATTTCTAAAATAAACTCTATGAGAGAAGCAGACGAGTCGTAGATTGATCCACGAGTCGTAGAGTATGTTCATGCCCTGAGGATCAGAAAGTGGAGAAGTTCTAAAAAGTCATCAGACGAAACCTCTTATGGGCTGTAGAATCTTACATGGACTGTGGAAAGGTATCATAGAAACAGTCTCTAGATTTAAGTTAATATCCACGAAACCCTGATGTACGAGCCATAGAGTGAAGCACGAGTCATGAACCTGTTCATAGATGGTGTCAACACAATTTTCCTATTTCATTTTGGTTTTGTATTTTTCACATTATAAATAGGTTTTTAGGTTATTTTTCAATAATTATTTAGCAATCACGAAGTTTGAACAAGGTTTTAGAGGATACACTTAGGATTTAGCATATTTTGAGAGGAAAAACATTAGAGTGTGTTCTTTATTCAACCTTGTGATTCTAATTGAAGAATTGAATTTCATATTCTTAATTCATCTATTAAGTGCTCAATTATGTTATTCTACTTCATAATTTCTACATTTAGACTAATCATGCATAGCTAAATCCACAACTAGGGTTGTGGAAACCATGAAGAACTAACAAGGTAAATTGGATATTGTATAATTCTTGGAAGGTGTGTTAGGTTGTATTAATTAATCCTCTTCACTCTAATTACTTTTTAATGGAGGCCTACGTTAGAACTCGCCTAGTGTTACTTGTCAAATCAAGGAAGTAATAAATAGGAAAAGGGATAATTAATAAGATTCGATTGAGATGTTCTCTTCTAATAAACAAAATCGGATCAAGGGAAGGTTGTACTGAAATAAAAGTAAGGGTTAGTAATGTCACATCACAGAGATAGATCAAGTTCCGGGATGAAATTTACCTATTCGCTGGATCAAAGGTTTAGGTGAACCTAACTTACTGTCCTATACCTACACACTGGAAAAGATTGCATTTATCCGATAATACTAAGTTAGGGATTCATGGGGAACACATCACCCTAGTTAACTCTTCTACTGATTTCTCACCACTTGCATTCGTTTAGTTTAGTTATTTTACTTTGCAAAATCTCCCTTTTTTGGGAGATAAATAGGTTAATCATTCCCGACTTACATTGAGTTAATTCTTGAGTCTACCATATTCCCTGAGGGATCAACCCTAACCTCGGTTAGATTAATTACTTGACAACGATCTTTTTATCTAAAAAAGAAGGTCTGGCTTGAGTGACCATCAAGTATTTTTGCACCATTGCCGGGGAATACGACTATACTTGGTTAATTCAAGTAATTTTTTGGGATTAATTCTTGTTCCCCTAATTTTACGTTTTGTTGTTTTGTCTTTTGTATGCAGGTGTAGTATATGCACAATACTTGGAGCCGAGGAAATCCCTTGACTCCATTTGATCCAAAGATCCAAATAACACTAAGGTGAATGGCCCAGGATAATGCGAACAATACTGCAGGTGATGCAGTGAATGCAACACTTAACTTGAAAAATGGAGCTAATAACCCACCTCCACTACCACAGGGTCTGTAAGCCACGACTAATCAATGGAACCAATATCGGCTTGACCCTATGACAATGGATGTTACGGAAGCTATTGTGTTACCTCCACTACTGGATGACACAAAGTTCATCGTTTCAAGTGGATTGTTCCAAATGTTGTAGAATCGCGGGTTATTTGCGGGCCTACCATCAGAGAATCCACATAACCATCTACACAACATTATGTTTGTCTGTAAGAGCATGATGGGGAACCAAAATCTGTCCATGGATGACGTTGGGCTCCATGTTTTCTCACTTTCTCTTACAAGTAATGCAACGTTATGGTTATCTGAACTCCCATAAAGTTTGATCAACAGTTGGGTAGAATTGCAAATAACCTTTTTGGAGAGGTTCTTTCCCATCTCGAAGAAGCTAAAGTTGAAGTCTGAGATTAAAAACATCGAGCAGATACCTGGTGATTCAATCAGTGCTACGTGGGAGAGGTTTACTAAGTGTTTGAGATGTGTCCCTGATCACAAGATTGTTGACGAAGCCCTAGTTGAGATCTTCTATAAAGCCCTTGATGAAAATGGCTAAGGAGTTGCTGATATGATTATGGGGGGCTCATTTATAGATTATCCATTCCAGGAGGTTACTCAGAGACTTGATAGGGTGTTCAAGACCAACTGTGCATGGGGTACAAGGGAAAAGTCTACTGCAAGTAGTTTATTCTCAATTAGTACTTGTCCGATGCAAACACAAGCTCGTGAGAAAGTGATGCTGGAATTTGCACGGATAAATACTAATGTAGAGCTATTGATGAAGCAGAATGCAGAACGAGTAAATGTTATAGCTCATCAACCTACACGGGCGCCCATGTACAAGGAGACTTATTATGAGAAGGACACGTGTTTTGTGGCTGATCAGATGACGAGTTTCCAGCCAACGCCCAAGGGTCCAATTAGGACTATTGGCGCCAAAGTCAAGGGAACCAAGGTCAAAACTTTGGGAGAGATGGCACCTTCAGAGATATCAACAGAGGAGGCTATTATGATAGGAATAGGGGACCAGGTGGAGATGCTGAATGGGGTCACAGAGATGGCTTCAAAAGTGGTCTGTACATTCCACTGGACAATTGGGATTCTGGGGTTGGTTCTTCTCGTGGTGAGGAGATGTTTGATCGCTTTCTGAAGAAAGATGATGCACAGGATGAGACACTGAAGGGGATGAAGTCTGACATCTCCAACATTAATCAGAAGGTTGAGTCTCATTCTGTGGCAATTAAGCAGTTGGAGCAATAGTTTTGCTAGATATCGACTCAGTTTAACCAACGCTAGAAAGGTACGATGCCTAGAAACACGGTGCAAAATCCTAAAAACAAGGGACAACATATGCCAATCACCAGTCGCAACGGGAAACAAATTATTGATCCTGCAATGCCATTGGATGATGGACATGTTCATGATGAGAGTGTTGTGAAAAAGTGATGTGCTGCCAAAATACAACACTTTTAATGCTTAAAACTTGAGATTTTGTGCGTTCTCAAAACGATGTTAGTAGATTTGATGTTTGTTTTGTTGTTTTTGCAGGATTTCAGTATTAGCTTGGTTTTGAGATTGAAGTACATATTTGCAGATGATTTGGCAGTTTACGAGATCCTCTATGGGTCATGGGTCATTCCACGAGTCATAGAAGGGATTTCATTTGTTGTTCCAGTGAAGAGGTGAAAAGTGAGTCTCACTCTACGAGAGTAGAACACAAGTCGTAGACCATCAGAGTCATAGAGTGTAGTCATGAATTGAGGAGCAGAAATTGAAGAGTTGTTGAAAGTGGCTCAGACGAAACCCTTTACGGGTTGTGGAAACCTACACGGCTCATAAAGAAGATTTCGTGAAAGAAACCAGTAGTTGCAACCACATTCCACGAGACCCCAACTCATGAGCCATGAACTACCTCACAAGCCGTAAAAGGTGCTCGTATTTGGCATCGACATAGTTATTCTATTTCATTTAAGCCTTGTATTTTAAGTACTATAAATAGGTTTTTAGGTTTTTTATCAGATATAGAATGTTATAGAACATTAGATACGGTACTTTTAGAGAGAGAATAATAAGATTGAGAGTTTGTGAACAATATTTTGTAATTTCATTAATTCAAGTTTGCAGTTTTATTGAGATCTTGGATTTGTGTTCATTAATTCTTGTGTGTAAGTCAATTAATTATGTATTCTTCTTACATGATTTCTGATCATACTCCAAGCATGCGTGGCTACATCCACAACTAGGGTTGTGGAAATCATGATGAGCTAACTAAGATAAAATTGGATTACTTGCAATTTCTTGGATGGTGTTAGGATGTATTAATTAATTTCTTCACTTTAATTGATTTTTAACGGATTACCAATGTTAGAACTCCCCTAGTATCACTTGTCTAATCCAGGAAGTGATGAATAGGAAAAGAGTTAATTAATAGAGATTGGTCAATTTCTCTCAACTAATCAATCTACTAGGGGTAGTAGTTTTGGTCTGGGATAAATGGTAAGGGTTAGTAATGCAATATCACAGAGACCGATCAAGTAATGTGATGAAATTCACCTAGATGCTCGATCAAGGATTTAGGATAACATAACTTACTTCCCTGCACCTACACACCAGAAAAGAGTCGCAAGTATCCAAGAACACTTATTTAGGGAGTCATGGGGAACATGTATCCCTAGTTCGTTTCTCTTCTGATTACAAACACTTGCAATTCTAGTTAAAATTTATTTTTACTTGCAAATCCCCCCTCATTATATTTATTTTTTGTTTTTCTATTTTTGGGAGATATTAGAGTATATTGATTCATCTTACAAAAGTGTGCTAATCTGAAGTCTACCATATTTCTCATGGGAACGATCCTAACCCAAGTTAGGTTAAATACTTGATTACGACCACTTCAAACCTCCAAGTAGGGGTGTGCGCCAAACGTTAGCATTGGAATGGCGAGAGCAAAAGGTAGACAAAGACTGGAGATGATCATGTTGAGAATGAGAAAAGCGACGCAATGCCAAATTAGTTGAGACCCATTCCTCATCCTCCTCCTTCCTTCCCTCAAAGACTAAGGAAAAATGAGGAGGAAGGTATGTTCAAACACTTTCTCTCTATGCTGAAGTGACTCTCTATAAACAACCCGTTGATTGAGGCATTGGAGAAGACGCCTGGGTATGCAAAATTTAGGAGGGATTTGGTTATAAAGAAATATACTATGATCCAGGAGCTCTCACAAGAGCTACAACACTACAGTACGATTTCAACTAGGTCCTTGGTGCAAAAATGAGAAGACCTAGGAGTATTCACCATTCCCTGCACCATAGGTGATGTAGAGTTCGCAAGGGCATTGCGTGATCTTGATGCCAACATAAATTTGATTCCCCTTGTTATATTCAAGAAACTTGGTCTTGAAGCCCCTACCCCGATGAGCACGAGATTGTTGATGGCTGACCGTACGGTGAAGAAGTCTGTAGGGATACTGTATGATGTCTTTGTCAAAGTGGACAAATTTATATTCCCCGCAGACTTTGTGATCCTAGACTGGGAGGTCGACTTCGACGTCCCAATCATCTTGGGAAGGCCTTTCTTATTCACTGGGCGAGTCCTAGTGGACATGAAATCTGGCCAACTCAAGTTCAGATTGAACGACGAAAAAGTTGTCTTTAACGTCTATCAGTCAATGAAGAGTTCAGACAAGCTAAAGATAGAGGTGTGGGTGATGATGAAGTCCGAGTAATCAAGACGTCCACATCGTGTCACGACACTAAATCAGGTGCTACTTGCGAGGCAACTCAAGATGAGTGAGGCGCTTTGGCACCCAAGTATGTTCTTTTGACCCCAGTTCTTTATTTTCACTATTTTGTGCACATTGGGGACAATGTGCAACTTTTTTGATGGGGTGTGGATAGTTATAGGCCTCAGTAAAGTTTGAGTAGCCTTGGCCTATAATTATCCTAATTTTCGATCCAAAGGGTTTTCTTGCCTGTGTTCTTTTTCCCTGCGGATATTTATTTTTCTGTTGAATCAATATGTTTAGGATGTTTAGGTAGTATTAGTAGCATACAACACATATATACATAGCATAGTAGTGTTTTGTTGAAAATTGATACCCACCAAATTTTGTGATTAGTTAGTTTTGATAGCAACCTTGCATGATTAGTTGTTTTACAATGCTTATTTAGATAAGTTAGGCTATATTGTGATAAAAAACAAGATCTGATAGTCTGTATTAACATGTAAGCAGTGCCATGTGTGAGTGAGCTTTATTGCATGGTTCAGTACTGTGTTTCAATTCAGAACTTTCCCTATTACTCTCACCTATGCTGTAAATTAGTGGGTTAGAAAAGATCTTAGGCCGTTGTTCTTAACAAGTCCACTTAGCTTGAAATAACTGACCAAATGTGCTATATATCCCTTGATCCTTTGTTTGAGCCTAAAATTGACCTCTTTCTTTGTAAATTCCCATGTAACCCTGCCTTGATAAATGATAAGTCCAAAACTTGGCCCTAGTCCTTCCTTGAACATTGTGTACCTCGACTGAGGCCAAAAGCCTAAGTTGAGGGTGGCTACCCAAAAGTGGCCCTGGTTCTGAGGATGGATATTGTGCACCTCAATTTAGGCCAAAAGCCTAAGTTGAGGGTGGCTAGTGGGAGGAAAATCATAAAATAAGGGGAAAACTAGTGACATCGAAAAAAGGAAGAAAATGTTTGAAAAGGGTGTAAAAGAAAAAGAAGAAGAAGAGAGAAGTACCTACATAAGTGTGCTAGATAGAAAAAGATCGTGAAAAATAAAACCACTATGCAACTTTGAGTCTAAAGCACCCTAAAAGATTTGAAATGGGAGAAAAAGAGGGAATAAAAGAAAATATGTGTTGGTAGGGAAAAAGTCTAGAAAAATATAGTGTCAAGGAGGGCCATTAATTACTATGTCTCTAAAGCATCGTACCAAAGCCCCTGAGCCTACGTTACAAGCCTAAAAAGTCCTAAAAGTGATCCTAGTCCAACTAGTTGAAGGTGTTAGTCGTGCGTATAGGGGCAAGCCTATGGTATTTGTCACAGTATTTGAATGTCGTTTGTAAGAGTGAGTGTTGTAGTATCGTCCCAAGTACTAAATTTGAAAATATCATTCTGAGTGAGAAATGAGACTTCTTTTTCTGAGGGCACTTACATTGCATTGTTAATGTCTGACTAAGTCAGTTATTGTTGCTTGTTTATGGTTGCATAGCTTATCATAGTTGCACTATTGGATGTATTAGTCTGCATTGGTTTGCTGGATAACTATCTAGTGTTTATTTGAAAAGAGGTGTGGGTATTTTTGTTAGATTTTTATAAAGCCTGTGCCATTGGGTTGAAGTCCGTGTGTCTCTGTACTGCTTATCTTGATTGAGTTTGTCACTTGAGGACAAGCAATAATTTTAAGTTAAGGGTGTTGATGTGCTCCCAAAATGCAACACTTTTAATGCTTAAAACTTGAAATTTTGTGTATTCTCAAAGCGATATTAGTATGTTTGATTGTTTTTTGTATTTATTTTATAGGATTTCAGTGTTGGCGTGATTTTTGGACGAAGTGAGCTAACACAATAGAATCTGAGGATCCATAGAACCCTTTACAGATCGAGGAAAGGTTCACGAGCCGTAGAAGGGATCTCGTTTCAATTTCTAGTGAAGGGTGAATTTCTGAAGTAAACTCTACAAGGGAAGCAGATGAGTCGTAGAGTATGTTCGTGCCCTGAGGATCAAAAAGTGGAGAAATTCTAAAAAGTCATCAGATGAAACCTCTTACGGGCCGTAGAATTTTACCTGACCCGTGGAAAGGTCCTGTAGAAGTAGTCTCCAGATTTCAGTTACAATCCACAAAACCCTGATGTACGGGCCATAGAGTAAAGCACGAGTCTTGAACCCGTTCATAGATGGTGCCGACATAGTTTTCCTATTCCATTTTGGTTTTGTATTTTACATATTATAAATAGGTGTTTTGGTTATTTTTCATTAAGTTTTCAGTAGTCACGACGTTTGAACAAGGTTTTAGAGGATACACTTAGAATTTAGCATATTTTGAGAGGAAAAACATTAGTGTGTTCTTGATTCAACCTTGTGATTCTAATTGAAGAGTTGAATTTCATATTCTTAATTCATCTGTGTAAGTGCTCAATTATGTTATTCTACTT
>JBCEWC010008935.1:0-19322 GCA_038996855.1 Solanum aculeatissimum | reverse complement strand
ATGTCCTCAGTAACTTGAAGTTAAACCATGTCTTATCGAATCATCTCTCTCAAATATTTCTTCAGTGTATCTCTCCCTCTTTTCCTACCTACTATAATCTTGAAGGATAAACACAGGAGGATCACTGAAGGTGCAGAATGTGATGGTTGAACATCCACTTTTCTTTACTGTAAGTATAAAAATCTATTGCGGAGAAAAAAATAAACCAAAACACAGAATGTACAAGTTCTAGACCTCGTTTAGGAGGATCCGTAGTCCATAAGGCTCCCAAGACATTCTGAATGATCACCTTTTTAAGAATTTTATTTTACTTCAATAAAATCACATTTGGTGACCTAGATAGAGAAAAGAGATGATACCAACTTATGAATCCTTCCCTCCAAACTGGAGAAGAACTCATATCTACATATGAAAAGAAAAGAACAACATTGCTGGATCATATGGTTCATTTCAAATTAACATAACACTAATAATTTCATTTGCTGATGGCATGTTCTGATATCACACACGTTGTTCATGTCAGATTGTGCACAAAGACATTGTGAGAAGCATTAAAGTTTCCAACCTTCAAACCTAAAGAAGAATGAGCTATGGCACAATGTGCATCAGTTTATTTGTTCAATGGGAAAGTCTGTTATCTCATTTTATGCATGAATTATCTGCTATCAGTATGTTTTTCCAAGTCTTGAAAATGAGTTAACAAACACAATTAGATATTTCATGAATCAAGAGACATGGGGATTATACCTTAGTCACACTGAGATTCTCAGGAAGTTTCAAGTGCCGGCACTGTGATGATAAACTAATTTCAGTGAGCTTCCATATATTGGATATGTCACTAGGCTCTTTATTAATCCAGGGTCTTACATTTCTTCATTGTCATTCTTACAAAGCCAATAGGATGTGAAATATATATTAGTCGAAGATATTGACATGAAAAGCAGGCAAGACTTCTTGGTGTTCCTCCACTTTTAAAAACATTATCTATTTCTCTTATTCTATAAGTAGGAAGCCTCAAGCTTGAAAGTTACAACAACAACATACCCAATTATATTCCATCCCACAATGAGGGGACCAGAGAGGAAACAATGTACATCGACCTTACCGCTACCTTTATGGGGTATAACAATTATTTCTAATAGGCCATCAACTCAAAAGAAAAGTGGAATCTGAAGCATGATTAAAAGGAAATAAGTGAACAAAGGAGATAAAAGCAAATAGAGCAATAGATAGTAATAAACACTGAATAGCAAAGAAAATATATGATTGTGAATAAGGAAATAAAATAGAGTAATTACTTTTAGACAAGAACCTCAAACTTAAAATTTACAACAACATACCTAATGCAATCCCACAAAATGGGGTCTTGGAGAATAAGATGTACGCTGACCTTCTTATGTCACTCAATCATACCTCAAAACCAATAATAAGTATGGCGGTCGTCATCAGTATAATTACCCAACTAAGAGTCGGGGTCGAATCCACAGAGAACAGTGTGATTCATAGTTTGAAGTATTGAATTGTTCTAATGGTTTGTAAAATTAATAAAAATGTTTCGAACTATTATGTAATGAAAATGGGATTGCGTAAATTGATTTTAACACTAAGAGAGAAGAAACCTCCTTGGGTGTGTGTACACTAGGGTCAAGAAGTCAATATTAGGGTCTTATACGTTGAACAAATGTGTTAAATGGACTTGAGTAGGCTAGATTGCTCGTAACTACAATCTCCTATCGGACAAAAGTAGTGTTCCATATAAACCCACTAATGTCTCATATGCCAACTCACACTAAGACTCGTTGGGACCTATGCAATTGAATAGCAAACATTATAAAATCTTAGCCGATTAAACCCTAATCTGTCATTCAACTAAACACACAAAATTCAGGCTATCATATTCATTACCCACTCCAATCATTCAAGGATACTCGCATCAATCGAAGATTTAAACATAAAACCTAAGTTTGCGACCACAAGCCTTGAATTAAACGTGGTAATAAACATGTACCCACACCAATTAATAGCAAGGCATTCAAAATAATAAAGACTCAATCATAAATTCAAGAACCCAAGTTATTATACACACCCAACATGAGGGTTTTTAGCCTTGCATGTCTAAAAGATAAATTGAGTTACCATATGCATTCTCCATGACAATGGGTGTTGAAATTAACAAGAAAAATTGAAATAAATTTCTCCTCTACTGCTCAGTTCTTTACTTCCTAAAGCAGAGTGCAAAATCCTTCTTCAAGCTAAGACTAATTTCCTGATGAATATACTTTCTCTTTCTAGAATTGTATATGTGTAATACTGAGGATCTCAATCTGAGTCAATGTGTAAACAAAAGTCCTACTATTTTCCTTTTATTTTCCAGACAAAAATATCCTTAATTTGTGCACGAGTTGCCATTCGGTAGTCAAGATCACCCGTTGCCGAACACATCGGTGATTTGCCGAATGTGTACTTGACTGCCTTTTTGGACATATGCTAAATGCCTTGGACACTGTAACATTGGGCGACACAATGGTGCATCTCTGAACCTATTTGGAAATCCGCCCAAATTGCACATTTATCTCCTTTATTCATAGAATACTTGGGGTTGGAAACTGCAACATTAGGCGGTCATTAGTATAATTCAACGATCCCCCAAATCATTGGGCGATGACTGACTTCTACCCCTCCTCAACTCTGCTTGAGTCTCCATGTTCTACTACTTTCTTTTTTCCCTTGCGCCGTTCTTCCCTATGAGGCCTTTTTTCATCCCGCCTGACAGCCATAAGGGTTACCCAGGCTACGTGGGATCCACCATGAGACACATGTTCCTTTTGACAAGGCATGTCTATAAAATAAAACCAACATGTGTGTAAGAATTATTGGTATGACAGGATGAACAAAAAAAACCCTTAGAAAAATATAATTGGATAATAGGTCATTTTGCCCACCGAACTGATTCGGCGGTCAAAATGACCCTTGCCTTTATTTACAAAACACAGGACCTAAAATGTTGTCATATTTGACAATGGATGTAAACGTTCAGCGATCTGCCGAATCAATTCGACGATCATCAATATTGTCGCTGAATATGATAGAACTCAAGGCTAAAAATCTTTCACAAAAGGCGATGCGTGGGGCCTTTTGGTGGATCACCGAATAAATGTTCGCAGTCAACATGACCATTGCTGAAATTGACTCGCAAAGCAAATTTCCTAAATTTTAAACTTTCCCACACCAACAATGAAATGAGGGAAATTTCACGACACAGGCCTTACCAACACAACATCTCGTATGATCACAAGCCTATTTCTTCCTAACAATCACACCACGAATACGAATTCGGCCAAACAATGACTTTACCTTTAAGAAAGATGTCACCCACTCTATCATCGGGAAAGTACAAGTTGCGTGATCAAATTCACTAGTTACTCAGACTTTACCCACAACACAAGATGCAAATAAACTCATGGAAGATGCATTCACATCCATTTTCAAGAAATTAAGTTAATAATCCCAATAAAGATGACATACAAATGAGATTCAATCAAATTGTGACACAATACAAACTATCACAACAACTAGGCACCATAAAATTCATTCATAATCTTGACCCATTACTTATGCACATTCAATTTCATAAAAAATCATTACAAACAAGAACTCAAATAAACAAATGCCAATAGAAACCTACGGTTCCACAAATATCATTCCAATAATATACACCACGATTTTCAATAATTTTCTATGTCACACAATGGCCCACATGATTGCAAAACAAGGTCAAGCCATATCAAGCCCAAAAATAGCATAAAAATGAGGAAAAGAGTTGAAGACATACCACAGTGATGATGCAAAAACAAGGAGGGTGACAATGATGATTTTGTTGATGATAATGAAGCTCCATCCCAATAAAAATGAACAAAAATAACTACTAGATGAGTGATGAGTGCTTAGGAGTAAAAAGGATGAAAAGTAAAAAAGTGAAATTGAAAGAGTCCTTCAATGGTGAGGTAAGTCAGTCAGGAGGTACAATTTGGCGATGCCAATTTACACCACCAAACACATTCGGTGATCCACCGAACACATTCGATGATCCACCGAAAACATTCGGTGATCCACCGAATATGTCCTTGACCAACCTTTCTTACAGTAACTCAAGCCCATCTAGCTACACCAAAAGGCGGTGACACTGTGCATTGCCTAACCAGTTCGGCGATCCACCAAATTGCAATTTTCACCGCTAAATTTGACAAAATCTAAAAGACCATCAACTGATCCAAAAAGTGGTCAAATTTGAGATAATCATTTCAACTCAACGATCCTCTGAATGGTGACTTCTATTGCCTTTTTGCACCCATTTTAAACTTTCCACTTTTGCACACCTGCACACATAACACCTTGGGTTGCCTCCCAAGAAGATCCTTATTTATTATCGCGACACAACGAAGTCCCTTATATTCACGGTTCATCAACAACATTGATAACTGAAATCATGTGGAGGTCATTGGGCTGCTTCATTGCTTTGTATACATTGAATACAACCTCTTCTTCATTTATTCTAAATTTCAAGTCACCTTTTTCTACATCAACCAACACCAATGGTCTACCAAGTATAATTGGCACATCCATATTAACCTCACAATTAAGGATCACAAAATTAGTAGGGAATATGAATGTATCTGCCTTCACCAACACATCATACAAAATGCTAAACGACATTTTGATGGACCTATATTCCATATGAAGCCTCAGTATTATTTTAGATGGGGTACCCAAACCCAACTATTTGAAAATATCCAAAGGTATCAAATTGATACTAGCCCCAAGATCACCACAAAGCCTTGGAAAATTGGCAAACCTCAATTGTGCATGGGATAGTGAAGGCACCCAGATCACCTTTCTTTGCATCAAGATTTCTTTTCTTTGTCACAAGCTCCTTTATAAATTTGGCATATCTGGGCATTTCCATAAGAGCCTCAACTAACAGAATATTAATGGAAAGAGAGTTAAACATTGAAAAGAACTTTTAAAATTTGGTTTCATCATTCTTCTTCTTCAACCTTTGAGTGAAAGGTGGATCAATTTTCACTAGAGGTTCTTTCATTTTGGTGGATAAGGAAAAAACTTTGGAGGGTGTATTTTTGGGTTTACTCAACTTACCCCTAACTTTAATGTTGCAATCACTCCTGGGATTGCCAAGAGAATGATCTTCCCTATAAACTATCACATCATCACCAACTTTCGGCTCATCATTCCCCTCACATAAAAAGCTCTTGTTTCCTTTGATTGTCTCAACATCCAAAGGGGTTACACTCACCTAAATCACCTTGCCACTTCTTTTAGTGATGGTCATATATTGTTGATTGCCATACTTCAGGTTAATCATGGTGTCATTTGGCAAACCACCTTTTGGCCTTTGATTCAAATGAGCGAAGATGGTTTTAATTGTGCCTCCAACTGTTTAATCAAAGTCAAATGATATGTAACCATTTGGTTCAATGAAGAGAAATCCAACTTCATCTCCTTAAGAACCTTCTCCGAGGATTCTACGTTGTTGCAAATTCTAGAAAGCATATCCTTGTTGTGAAAATTTTCTGAATTTGCAAGAGGTTTTTTTGGATTCGCTCTATCATAAGGGGGAATGTAATGATCCCTATCTCCTTCACGTTCTCTCCACCCTCCAGCTCTATGTCTGTAATATCTCTCATGCCGTCCATCATCATTCGTCCAACCTTGATTCTTGGGATTCCATGATAAGTAGGAAGTGAATCTGATCCTTTCGAGCTCTGGCCAAGACTAGGACCAGGCTTCCCCTTGGAGCGGGTAGTGTCGCCTTAGTAGGACAACGAGATTGACCCTATTGAAATCTACCCTAGGGGAACCTCTAGTGAAACTTATCGTGGCTATCTCTCTCCCTAATCTAGGAGCCACTGTAGATACCATAGTGTTTATCCCTCTTATCGCTGCCCTCTTTGGCCTCATGACAAATATGCTCCATAGTGCAGGCATGATCAACTACGTCTAGACATGAGTGGCTCACTAAGACTAGGTGTTTTATATCCACCCTCAATTGAAATCTCAACTTATGTACAAAACATTTGACTCTCTCGTCCTCGGTGGGAAAGATCATAGTGTCATACTGGGACAACTAATGAAACTGGGACGTATACTCTGAGTCCTTCAGAGCACCTTGCTCAAGGAAATATAGCAAGCTAGGAAAGATTTACAAAACTCAGTCCATGATAGTGGGGGGCGATCCAACTTGTCGAGCTTGTAGGTAAGATCTACTACTGCCTGGCTAGGCCACGAAACTGGTGGGATGTGAAGTTGGATCCTCTAGACCTGACAAGGCCTAAAGACTAAAGTTTCTCATGGTAGGTAGTCAGAAACTCCGTGGCATCCTCTTTGGTGGCTCTAGAAAATGTCAGGGGTGATAATCTTTTGAATATCCGCAACATCTTATTTTCTTATAGTGAAATGTCAGCCTCTGGGGCAATAGGCTGCGGGCAATAAGTGGTAGGGGTGGATAATCCCTTGGAATCGGTGAGGCAAGCTGGTCCCGCAGTGTTGCATGTTAGAATCTAGAGCATGGGCCTATTGTACTCTCCATAAGGATGTCATAAGTTGAAGAATAGTTTCCTATATGGATGGAGGCATCGTTGGTGCTGTCAGGGGCTATGTTGGGGGGGTGACCCCTTTGGCTGTAGAGGAATAGGGGTGTCCTAGTGCCCCTTTGCATGCTCTAGGGAAGCATCTCTGTCAGGTGTTTGTGTTGTACCTCGCGGTGGACCTCTCGGGGCCATAACCTGCAATAGAGTGAATAAATGAACTTTCAAGAAATCAATAAGACCCACATAGCATGAAGGGGTTTAACATAGAGAATATTCCCTAAATGACATCCTGTAGCTTCCCGAGGATAGGCCACGAACATCTCCGCATCGGCCCACCAGAGTCTACTAAATGTTAGCTTTGTACGAGTAGGACTAATGAACCTGGGCTTTAATAGCAACTGTCACGACCCAATTTCTCAGGCCGCTCTAGTGCCTACCATAACACACTAATAGGTAAGCCAACCTGTAACCTGAGACCGTAAGTAATGGGTATTAGGGAGAAACTAACAGATTCTAATCATAAATCAACAACAAAGAAGGATAAAAATAGAAACTAACTAAGAATATATACAAGAAACCCTCCAAGAACCTGTAACTCCCAATAAAGAGCTTCTATACATAAAATTAAGAGTACAAGTTTCAAAAGTGGACCCAAATATATACAAGATCTGGCTAGTCTCAAAATATACAAAAAAAGATGGGACACAAAGCTGAAGGAGACAAAGTGATCCAAAACCATCAAATGTTCACCATAGTCTCCAATGTGGGCTGCTACAAGCTAGATCAATCAACATTGGTGACTAGTGCTCGGACCTACATTATGAAAGTAGATGTAGAGTGTAGTATAGGTACCAGGACAATAGGTACTCTGTAGGCATCACAGGCCGATTGAGAGGGAAAGGAAAAAGCAATATGAAAAAGAAGAATACACCTAAAAAAGAGTCAAACAAGAATTCAAGAAATAAGGGAACTAGCTCCCATTCAAATAAGAGAAGCTAAGTGAGAAGCTATGCTAACTACACCCAAAGGGCCCACGTAATCCCGACTAAGACATTGGAGAACTAGAAATACAAGGACCCAAGAAGTAATAAAACTTCCATATTGAACTCTAAGTAACCAAATAAACCCTAAACCACGTTTATCTGAAGGTAGATGATTTTTAAAAACATGGTACTGAGGTTGGGACTACTACTATCTAGATGCTCGATCGATAAATGATGTAGTCTAAGGTCGGGGATATACTACTATCCGGATGCTCGCTTGATTCATATGGAAGGTCAAGACTGCTACTACAGCCCAGATGCTTGCCAAATGTATAAAGAGGGCTAAGGACGGAACTTTTACTACCCGATGCTCGCCTAATGAGTATGGGGGGCCGAGTCTAGGATAACCACTACTCGGATGCCCGCCAAACTTAAATGGAGGTTCCTAATTTCTCTTTTCTTCCATCTGTATGTTAAAAATTACCAATGATTTTCTTCAAAAAATATCAAGAACTGGTGCGACGATTCAATTATCAATTAGAAGCCAGAAACAACATAATATGGGACTTATCTCTACCAATGTACCCCAAGCCATCGAAAGTAGGGAAATAAGGATGATAGGGAGATACTTGCACAAGTTGTTGTCTAGCTAAGGTTCACCTACAAGACACTAGTCAGCTATACCATGCTATAGGGATCTAGGCCAGCCGAACGACGTCGGGGCATCTAAAGAAAGTTCTGATATCCTGAACTAAGGCCAACATGCATTGCAACACTAATAATCATAAACCAACAATAATAATAACAAGGATCACATGCTTACAAGTACCCTAAAAGACCTAAAACATGCTTCTAATCCTAAATCACATAAACTATCTACCCAACCATAGATATTTCAACAACTCCACATGCTATCAGAAATCCAGAATCCATGGGGAAACAATACTATTAACAATGTAATAACCTAAGCAGATATGCTACAATTCACAATTATTCGATAATCTATCCGATAATATCAATTAGGCCTATTTCATGAATTCTAACACCTATTACAATTAAACTAGCCATCCTATAAAAATTACAACTAATTCAACATGATTTCACTCTAAGCGGCTAATTCTAAAGAAAGGGAAGCCATAGTCTACTCATAGGTCGATCATGCGTGCTTCAACGTACTCGCCGGAACCTTTCCCTTTAGTATGGCCTCCAGACAATGCCACACTGTTAAAAATTGATTTACAACGTCATTACTATCATTTTGACACCAAATTCACAAGAAACAGAGACAGACCAATTTCAGGGCCTAAAATGGAAAATATGGGACCTACATTTCGAATTCCAAAATTGGCCCCAAAGGTTGGGCCCGAACAACAACATCAACTCAATTAACAATATGGAAACTATATTTGATCTAAAATTTAACATGAAATGGGCACACAACCAAAATAAACAAATTAACTAAAAAGTTAAGAAATAACAACAGCTATACTGAGAAATTTTACTATAAATAAGTTTCAAAATCTGAAATAAACCAATCGACAATGATCCTTGCGGGATTTCACCCAAAATAGACCTAAGAACCGCTCGAAACGAATACCCACAACTCAAGATTTCACCTTTCAAAATCACTCCAAATTTCAGTCTGAAAATGCACTGTACAACAACTATAAATGTGAAATTTACCTTAGGCGAAGCTTCAACTTCACTATCCAACATTACCAATGTGTTACCCATACAATTTCATTGAATTTGGACCTTTGAATCACCAATTTTGAGCTCAAAATGATCAAGAAACCACCTCAGAAAAGTATGCATATAAGCTACAAACGACCAAGGATTGATGCATATAAAGGTCTAAAAGTATCGCTATCATGACCTAAGTGGTCTCTATGGCGACCCCTCCCTAAAAGGGCGGGCCTCACTATAGCGAGGCCCTGGTCGCTATAGTGAGCTAGAGGTCACTATAGCAACAACCATACCCTGCGCAACTGTCGCTATTGCGAACTCCTAGTTTCTATAGCGAGGTCACTAATGCGAGTCAGGGCTACTATAGCGACAACACCAACTAATCATATGAGAAAACTGATTTTCCAAACTGAAATTATCTAACGTGAAACTCAGAATTCATCCAGGATCTGGTAATGCAAACGAACTATGTTAACCTGTCAAAATCAATCATCCAAATTCAATGGAGCAATCAAAATTCTCATATAAGATCATTTCGACTGACTTTGGGCCCACTCTCACGAATATCTATAATAAATTTCTATCGAGGGGCTTGGAATGAGCCCGAAAGCTTCGGGAACCGAATGAAGGTTCATTCTAAACTAAACTTGACATTCTAGAACGGATTGCACTGTCAAAATTTTCATTCAGAGACATTTTTCAAGAATGTTGACTAAAGTTAACCGTTGACCAATTTTGAAGGCTAAAATTTAAAATTCAGTACAAACTCACATCGAAGGCCTCAGTTCTTGAGCTGACAATACTTTTAGCCAAATTTGGCCATTCGAGAGCTGATGGAACTGTCACAATTATTTCTGAGACCGTTTATCTGTGTTTTGTGCAAAAATCAATTTTTCAAGGTATACGACCTTCCAGAACACAAACAACTGCACAACTCCCTAAGGAACGACCAGACGATCGTGCTACTAGTGCCAACAGGTCATAAATGTTCTTGGGTCGCTATAGGAACTCTCTAACAGTGAAAATAACATGGTAAAAGCAAAATGACCCAAAGGGTCATTACATATATGGGTATATTTGACCCATTTCTTCATTGTCTATTGAAAATATTTTTCTAGAAAAAAGTCGCTTTAT
The DNA here is from genome assembly GCA_038996855.1 of Solanum aculeatissimum. NCBI lineage: Eukaryota > Viridiplantae > Streptophyta > Magnoliopsida > Solanales > Solanaceae > Solanum > Solanum aculeatissimum. The sequence goes on along the minus strand of JBCEWC010008935.1, from coordinate 8,914 downwards.
TATTTATTTTTTAGTGCTTAAAAAACAAACAAATTGCTCTTTTTGTTCATTTTTACTTGCCATTGCTTCATTTTCAAGGTCAAACTTATGATCTTTAACCAATATTTTAAGATGCATTTTTTCATTGAATTAATATGAGAAGAATAACAACTTATACTTCTTCCATCTTAAAAAGAATAATCTCCTTTCCTTTTTGGTCTATTTCAAAAACAATGAACCATTTCCTTTTTTGGTAAAAAAATTAATTTCAACTTTCCACACGTGGCATATTTAAGGCCATAAAATTATAGGGCATGTCTGTACATTAAACATAACTTTAATTTAGAACCACAAGATTGAAAAGTCTTTTACTTTCTTATCAGTAAAAATTTTCGTATAGTTTCTAACCATTTAGATTTTAGATATTAAATAGCAAATTTAGCTATTTCAATTTAACTTTGAACTTTATTCAGGTTGACCAAAACAGTTATAAATAAAAGTGAAATCTAGGGATATGGAACTCATCAGGGAGTTGTGCAATTTGATACAATTAAAATGGATTCTTGGCAGCTGATGATTATTTCTCAATCAAAAACTCTGAGATATGGCCATTTTCAACTCCAGACAAGTATCGATGGTGTTGGAGATCTTCTAGTGAGTTTATATTGAGGTTTACTCAGAAAAATTCTAGTATATTCTAACTGATTTTTTTCCCTTTAAATCTAATAAATTATTCAAGGCAAGCCCTCCATTTTCTCTATTTGTTGTTTCTGCTAATGAAAATGGGATAAAGATTGTCTCAAATAATGATGGTATATGAAACTACAAATGTACTTGTTACTCTATTGATATAATTGTTAAGTTTCCAATTTTTCTTTACACTTCAATTATCCTTTTATCTTTGTATGACTATTGTTTAGGATGATTTTTCAAGTTGTATATGGTGTTTTGCCATGACATTCTTTATTTCCTTTGTTCTTCTCTATACAGCTTTAAACAATTTTTTTATTGAGCTGAGGGTCTATCAGGAACACCCTCTTAACCTCCAACGAACTGGTAAAGTTTGCGTACATTTTATTTTTCCTAAACCCCACTTTATGGGATTAGACTGGAAATGTTTTTGTAAATAACATAGTCTATATTTGTTTATGAATGTTGGCAGAGTTGTGAAAGACTCTTGCCTTAGTGCCTTTGGCGAGAGGAGAGGAAATTTAGAAAAACAAGGAATGGCTCGAGGCACGCCATACAACAAGGAAAATTTCTACTCATACTCGAAACCGAGATAGGTGGGTAGGTAGAGACTACCTATGATGCAGCAAGTGACAAAGGCATCATATTTTTCTTTTTTTTGAAATAATACGACATCTTCAATAGGTAAAGGTAATATTAGGTTTATTTACACAAATCCACAAATCATGACCCCCTTCTTCAAAGTTCAGACTTCAGCTACAACTAAAGGTAGGTCTTCTTTCTCCTTTGCTTCGTGGCTCTTTCTTTCCTTTTCACTCAATACATGCAGCTGATCATTATTTGTGCATACAATTTATTGTAATTATTATTAATATTAGTTTTTCATTTATGAGAGATAATAAAATTCCACTGGAATGGTTTTGATACTATTATAAAAATGTATATGGAGGTCACGGGTTACAAATTTTGAAACAACCTCCGGTAAAAATGCAAAGTAAGACCACATATAGGTTCTTGTGGTTAGACTCTTCCCTGGACCCTTTGCATAGTCGGAGTTTTAGTGTATTAGGGCTGCTCTTTATATAATTCAGAGGGAAAAAAATCATAGAGGGTGCTTCATAATTAAAAGACACTTCCATAAAGAACCATATACAATTTGATGAATGTCCATAGGATTTGTTTTTATTACCTGATGTATGGCGCCCCATTTTGAGATCCAACTAATTCATATTTAAGCATGAAAGTATCACTTTGATAGTAAAGCATTGATAATTTGATATTCCCAAATCTCAAGCCCATTTTGTTTAGGGTGGAGGCATACTTACCTGCCTACCGTAACATTTGATGGTAATATAAATCTGAATTAACACCGAAGAAAATGAAAATAACAACTTAATGACAGTCCTGTGTTGCTTATTCAGGAAAGTTCCCATATTACCAATTACTTCTATTTCCTCCATTGTCTAATAACCAATTGAAAGATAAAGCGAATTTAGATGAAAGTAATTTTTTAAAAGGTAATGCTTATAGATTGTATTGATTTAAAATCCAATTATATAACCTTGTTATTTTCTCCCATATTAAATGAAATGAGTAATGACTTTCTTTTGTACTCATTACAATTTCAATTTTAGACATTAAAAAGGCATGTAAACTTTATGTTACAATAATTACTTATATAAAACAAATTATTATATTTTTTGACAAAGTAAATCAAAAGATCAAATTGAACTTATCTGTGTGATCCTTACAATGTATATTTACATAAAAAGGTAATTGTAATAATTCTTACATGAAGGGCAAAACCAATTTTGACATTCCAACTTAAAATAACAAGTCTCATATTGACAAAACACAAGAGAAATATTCGGCGCATATGTAAGCAGACCTTACCCAATAGTGACACTTTTAAAATCATGTCTGGCCTAGGCCCAAAGTGGACATTATCACTAGTGGGCTGACCATTACAAATGGTATTCGAGCAATTGTTGTGCCTGTCTTATTGATGCGGGTCAAAGTTCAACTGGATTTATACAAATCTTGGTATGGTGGGAAAAACCTCAGTGCTAATTCTTAGAAATTCCCATACGGTGGGACAATCCTTAGTGAAGATGTTAAGTATATAAAGGGGTGTATGTGGCACCACAACTTTATATAAGAGGCATTATTGTCATGACCTGACTTTTTAGGCCGTGATGGCGCTTTCCATAACCCGCCAATAGGAAAGCCAACTCCTAGCCCATAACTGTAAATAGTTGGTGTTAGGGGGAAACTAACAGAGTCTAATCATATATCAACAATATAGAAGAATAAAGACAGAAACTAATTGAAAATATATATACAAGAAACTATCCCAAAACATAGAAGTCACCAGTACAGAGTTGCTATATACAAAATAAAGAGTACAAGTCCCAAAAGTGGACCAACAAAATATACAAGATCTGGCTAGTCTCAAAATGCACAAGAAGACGGGCCACAACCTGTAGGAGACAGAATGAACTGAAATGCCTAATGCTTACCCTGGTCTCCGATACGGCTAAGCTAGATCAATCAGCACTGGTGACTAGTACTCAGATCTGTATCACAAAAGTACATGCAAAGTGTAGTATAGGTTCCAGGACAATAGGTACATAGTAAGCATCATAGGCCAACTGAGCAGGAAAGGTAAAAACAATATGAAAAAGAGGAATACACCTAAATCAAAGTATAAATAAGCTGAAAAAATAAAGGAACTATTTGTCATGCAAATAAGAGAATGCTACGTGAAGAGCTATTCTAACTATACAAAACCGGGCATGTGCATGACCAACCAGAACATCGGAGAACAAAATATATGAATTCAAGAAATAATGAAACTTCAATACTAAACTCCAAGAAACCAAACCAACCCTGAACCATGATTATTTGAGAGTAGAAGATTTATAGTAATTGGGTACTGAGACCAAGACTACTGCTATCCACAAGCTCGACCGATAAATGAGGGAGGTCAAGGTCGGGACTATTACTACCCGAATGCTCACCTGATTGATACGAGACATCAAGATTTCTACTACTACCCGAATGCTCGCCAAATATATGAAAGGGGGTTGAGGTTGGGACTACTGTTATCCGATTGCTCATCAAATATATATATCATATCATATTATACTAAAAGTAGGAAGCTCTTAACTCAAAAGTTGGATTACCATTTAGCTCCTATACTTATTTAATTATTTAAATAAAAAGTAAAAATTAATTAAGTCTTATTTATTCACATAACTGCAGAATCAATTATGACATTAAAATAATTGATTTCAGCTATAAAATATCATAAATTTTGTATTTAGAAGCATAAATCAATTTTGTTTGTTTATATCTTCCACAGTAGTGAAATACTTTTACAGTCTTAACATTCTCAAATAAATTCTATATAATTATCTAATCACTATATACTATCTGTATCAAATTTCTATTGAATTGTGTTCTCTCCTTAAAAATGATTGTTTTCCTACTTGGGGCACTTCATTCTGCAACTTTCCAAGTTAGTTTCTTCCCCCTCAATTTCTCTCTCTGATAACGTTGTATATTGATAATATAGTGTATCTTTGTTTACTAATGACTGGTTCATATTTTATTTAAATTCTACTATTTGATGTTTATGAGTTAATGTGTATTTATCAACATTCTTCCGAAAGTTTGAATAATAAGGATCAAACGTGTGAAGGGATAAACGTGTGAAGCATGTTCATAGAAACTAGTATATATAAAAGGGGTTGAGGCTGGGTCTACCACTACCCGAATGCTCGCATGAAATAACCGGAGGTGCCTAGCTTCCTTTCCTTCCATACGTATATTAAAGTTACCCAAAATTGCCTTCCACAATGAGAGGGAATCGGTGTGACCACCCAATTATCAATTGAAAACAAAAAATGACGTAATATGGGACATAAGATTACAACGCACCCAAAAGCCATCGGATGCAGGGAAATTTGGATGCTAAAAGTGATACTCGAGCAAGTTGTTGTATAACTAAAGTTCAACTATCAGACGCTTGTTTGCTATGCCATTTTACAAGGATTTAGGCTAGTCGAACGATGTTAGATCATCTAAATCAAGTTTTTTATATCCTATACTAAGGCCAACATACTTCACAGTACTAACAGTAGGAATACAATAATAATAAAAGGGCTACTAAGTAACAATAAGGATCACATGCTTTGCAAACACCCCAAAATACTCGAAAGGACCTAAAACATGCTTCTAATCCTAAATCTCATACAAAAACTACCCAACCACAACTATTTCAACCACCCCACATGCTAACAAAAATCAAGAAATTATGAGGAAACAAAACTACTAATAAACAAAATAAACTAACAAGATATATTACATAATCACGGCTACTCAAAAATATCAATTTGGCCCATTTTCATGAATTCTAACACCTAATTCAAGTAAACTAGCTAGCATGCACATGCCAACGAATTCAACATAAATTCACTCTAACCAACTCAATATAAATAAAGGGAAGTCGTAGTCTACCTATAGGACGATCACGTGCGCTACAATTCACTTTTCCTGAGCCTTTCCCTTCCGTACATCCACTAAACACTGCCACGCTGGCAAAACGCAAGAGAGATACTTGGTATATAAGTAAGAAAGTCTAACATGCTAGTGACATATTTTATAGTCATTCGGGCCAAAGTTTAATGTGGACAATATCACTAGCAGGCTAGACCATTACACCATCGTTCAACTTTTGATGGTTATTTTTGTATTTCAACTCCTAAACTCGAGTAGATATCATTTCTCCTATCACTTGAAGCCTCCCTATTCTTCAACAACTTTAGAGGTCCAAATTGATCTTTTAACCTGTTGAATTGTTTCCATCAAGGGAGTTTCATGTAACGTTTTTTTCCTTTTAAATTTCGAAGGTTTTCTTGTCTAATAGTAATTACTATATTTTATTTCCTTATTCATAATCATATGTATTGTTTTGTTATTCCGCGTTAATTACTCTTTGTTGCTATATTTGTTTTCTATATCTTTTTCTCTATTATATCCTGATAATCATGCTTTTAATTCCACTTTTCTTTTATGTCGATGATCTATTGGAAATAACCTCTTCACCCTATAAATGTATGGGAAGGTCTGCATACATCCTATTCTTTTTTGTCCCCATTTTATGGGATTGCATTGGGTATGCTGTTATTATAACTTTTATGTCTTAGCGTCTTGTCTAAAAGTAACGACTTTATTTTATTTCATTATTCGTAGTCATATATTTTCTTTGTTATTCCGTGTTTATTACTATCTATTGCTCTATTTCCTTTATATCTCTTTTATTCTTTTATTTCCTTATAATCAGGCTTCAGATTCCACTTTTCTTTTGAGTCGATGGTCTATTAGAAATAACCATTATACCCCATAAAGGTAGGGGGTAAGATCTACACACGTCTTACCTTCTCAAGACCCCACTTTGTAGGATTGCATTGGGTATGTTATGTTGTAACTTTTATGTTTGAGGCTTCCTACTTATAGAATAAGTGAAATGGATACACATTTTGTTTAAAAGTGGAGGAGACAACAAGAAGACTTGCCTGCTTTTCATATCAATATCATCTACTAATATATATTTTAAATCCTATTGGTTTTGTAAGAATGGCGATGGAAGAAATGTAAGACCCCGGATTAATGAAGAGCCTAATGACAAATCCAAGATGTGGAAACTCACTGAAATTATTGAATCATCATAGAGCCAATCCTTGAAACGTCTTGAGAATCCTAGAATGACTACGGTATAATCCTCATGTCTCTTGATTCATGAAATATCTTATTGTGTTTGTTATCTTATTTTCAAGACTTGGAAAAACATATTGATAGTATATAACTCATGTATAAAATGAGATAACTTTGTATGTTCAATGGAAAAATTCTGTTTTATACATGAGTTATCTGCTATCGGTACGTTTTTCCATGTCTTGAAAATTAGATAACAAACACAATAAGATATTTCATGAATCAAGAGACATGAGGATTATACCGTAGTCACTCCAAGATTCTCAAGACGTTTCAATGATTGTCTCTATGATGATTCAATAATTTCAGTGAGTTTCCATATCTTGGATTTGTCATTAGGCTCTTCATTAATCCGGGGTCTTGCATTTCTTCCATCGCCATTCTTACAAAGCCAATAGGATTTAAAATATATATTAGTAGAAGATATTGACATGAAAAGCAGGCAAGACTTCTTGGTGTGTCCTCCAGTTTTAATCACAATAAGTATCTATTTCTCTTATTCTATAAGTAGGAAGCGTCAAACTTGAAAGTTACAACAACAACATACCCAATGCATCCCCACAAAGTTGGGACCGGAGATGGTAAAATGTACGTCAACTTTAAGCCTACCTTTATGGGGTGTATCAATTATTTCTAATAGACCATCGGCTCAAATGAAAAGTGGAATCTGAAGCATGATTGTAAGGAGATAAGAGAACAAAAGAGATAAAAGCAAATAGAGCAATAGATAGTTATAAACACCGAATAGCAAAGAAAATATATTATTTTGAATAAGGAAATAAAATAGAGTAATTACTTTTAGACAAGAACCTCAAACTTAAAATTTTCAACAACAACATACCTAATGCAATCCCACAAAATGGGGCCTGGATGAATAAGATGTATGTTGACCTTTTGATGTCTCTCAATCATACCTCAAAACATATAAGAAGTATGGCGGATATCATTAATATAATTACCCAACTAGGAGTCGTAGTTGAATCCACAGGGAACAATGTGATTCATAGTTTGAAGTATTGAATTGTTCTAATTATTTATAGAATTAATAAAAATGCTTTGAACTATTATGTAATGAAAATGTGATTGCGTGAATTGATTTTAACTTTAATAGAAAAGAAACATTCCAGGGGTGTGTACACTTGGATCAAGAAGTCAATATTAGGGTCTTATACATTGAACAAATGCATTAATTGGACTTGAGTAGGTTAGATTTCTAGTAACTACAATATCCTAATGGACAAAAGCAGCATTCCATATGAACCCACTAAAACCTCATATGCCAAATCACACTAGGACTCATTGGGACCTATGCAATTGAATAGGAGACCTTATAAAATCTTAGCCGATTGAACCCTAATCAGGCATTCAACCAAACCCACAACATTCAGGCTACCATTTTCATTACCCACTCCAAATATTCAAAGATACTCGCAACAATCAAAGATTTAAACATAAACCCTAAGTTCGCAACCTCAAAGCTTCAATTAAACATGGTAATAAACATGAACACACACCAATTAATAGCAATACATTCAAAAAATAAATACCCAATCATAAGTTCAAGAACCCAAGTTATTACACACATGCAACTTGAGGGTTTTTAGCCTTTCATGTATAAAAGCTAAATTAAGTTACCATATGCATTCTCCATGAAAATGGGTGTTGAAATTATCAAGAAAATTGAAACAAAATTCTCCTCTTCTACTCAGTACTTCACTTCCCAAAGCCAAGTGCAAAACCCTTCTTCAAGTTAAGACTAATTTCTTGATGAATGTACTTCCTCTTTCTAGAGTTGTATATGCTTAGTACTGAGTACCTCAATCTTTGTCAATATGTACCAAAAAGTCCTTCTATTTTTCTTTTATACTCTAGACAAATATACCCTCAATTTGCGTACTAGTCATCATTTGGGGGTAAAGATTTGCCGTCATCGAACACATCAACAATCCACCGAATGTGTACTTTACTGAATTTTTGGACATCTGCTACATGCCTTGGACAGTGTAACATTGGGCACTGCTACATGCCTTGGACACTGCTACATGCCTTGGACATCTGTACTTTACCGAAAACATGACCCTAATCTACCATCATTCCCTAACGCCACTTAACTAAGAACAAGAAACACCAAAAACTACAGAAGATCGAAACGATACACTGTCACGACCCGTTTAGGGGGTCTAGACGTGACATGACAAAGGAGAACCCGAAGGGTCTCAATCAAGCCATCATAGTACCAAACTAACCCCTTTTACTCAAGATTTACGGAAGCGTAACACATAACTCAATGGCATTCGAAATATCCAAAACAAATCCAATATCTAAACATGATTTAATAGCACATCAAGTAATGATTTAATAGCACATCAAGTAATGATTTAATATAACAGTATCGTCATAGGTCCAACACATGCCTCTACTGAAGTGACGGGGGCCACGACAAGTCCGGGCTCACCCTCAAAAGTCT